>JAVQJL010038339.1:0-25691 GCA_036024295.1 Nannoperca obscura
ACTGTGTTTGTCTGCTATATGATATATTTAACTGAAATTGCTGATCCGAACAACCAATGATTTATAAAGTAAAATCTTGAAAATGATCAGGGGTGCCCAAACTTTTGCATGCCACTGTAAATATATTCATACACACACACTTTTTTTTTTTTTTTAAACATGTCTTAACAGACCAGTCTGAATCATTCTTACCTTCAAACAGAGCAGGTTTGAGGTTGGTTTCAGTGATGTCCTGTCTGTTGTGCATGTAAATCTGAACCAGACAAAGAACACATCTCATTATAAGCCTTAAGTATGTAAAAGTTAAAGAAAAGATTTATTAAATGAAAAAGAATTTCACTGACCAATCGGAGTGCTTCCTCCCACACTGAACCAGTAATCAGAGCCAAGATGGCCTCCTCACAGTCCTTTGGAGACACAAATGTAGATCTTTCAGCCTCAGCAGGCAACACTAGACAAGAAGTGTTCTGTTGCTGGGTGATGGTTGAACTATTTTAACTAGAAAATCCAACTTCACAGGATGATTTGACATTTATTCTGTTGTTGTGCTGCTTCATTAGAAGCTATTTGTTCCAGCAAGATCTTACTTTGGCGTACTGGTCCAACAGCAGAGCAGCTTCTGAGTACCGTCGCTGTTCAGTCAGCTTCTCTATGAAGGAAGGACACAAATCATTTTAGGATTTACATGCAGTGGTGCCCTGGTCTCACCAGCTAACCTGTCTGTCAGCCTGTTGTTATGGTTACCTGCCAGGTCTCTGGCCAGCAGAGCCAACTGGTCCGGAGGTAGCGGGATTTGTTGCGCCACACAGATGGCGTTTCTCCAACTGGAGCTGCTCGCAAACGCTTGCAGGGCGCTGACTGGCTCTCCGCATCGCCATAGCAACAGGCCAGCCTGCTCTGCTTGTTGATGCTCCACCAGGTGCTGAGCATACGCACAGCTCAGAGCCTAGAGGTCAAAGGTTTTGCAAATGTAAAACCACTTTAACTATTGTGCACCGACACAACAAACCATACTGTAGAGGCATAACTGGTGTTGCCAGATGTTGCAAAATGACTGTGATTGATGAAAGAATGCAAAAAATACTTTGATATGAATTCTGAGCAAATTATTGTAATACATTTTTCTTAATGAATTAAATGTTAAATATGTTATGTCCTCAGCTGTGTTTGCACCTTGTAGTGAGGAATGTCTGCTGTGTACAACCGCAGAGCTTCACTGTAAAGTTTCTGCTCCTTCACAAGCTGCAAAGCTTCAGGGAAGTGTTCCTCTCCTTAACACAAAGCACAGCAGAGATTAGGTCACAGCCAACTGGAATTCAGCCAGAAAATTAGCACATCATTTAAAGCTCGCTATTCCACTTTTTACAGATTAAACTTGACAGATTTAAAGTAATTATTATTGGTTGCCCATTTGTTTTTGGGACATTTGCATGGCCATTACCCAAGTCGTGTAAATGTGGAATCTAACAGCCAACGGTGGCTTCCTGATAAAAATGAACGGCAGTAAAAGGGTCAGAGCTGACAGAAAGATTCAGACTGACCACACTTGCTGAGGTGATGCAGGGCCTTCCTGTAGCGTTTCAGGTGTTTGTCGATGTTGTAACGTTGGTAGTTTGGCTCCAGGCTCTTTAGCATGTTTAAGAAGGGAAGATATTCTTTGGGGTCCTGCAAGGATTGTGGACAAAAATCAACTGAGACATACTGACACATTCATCTGCCAATTACAGCTTACTGATACAATGAGAAATAAATAATGAAATAATGAACAGGCTGTGCTGGTGGTTTGGCATTTGTGGCTGTCTGCGATGTTGGAAATCTGTCTAAAACTTTCTGGATACAAAAAAGGTAAACATACACAACTTGTGGTTCATTTGAACTAATGACCTCTTTTTCTGTTTAGAGCCTACGTAGCTTGATTGTTTTTAAATCATTTCATGGTGCACTGATTCTTATGTATACACACTCCTTTCCAGATTAAACTATCTGTCAGTTTACTACATGGCTTCAATTCACACAGCAACATTTCCCACTAACAACAGCAAAGATTCAAATAGAAAATACTCCAGACATTAGACATTTTTCTGCAGTCAGAGCTGATTTTGTAATTAGATTTTGGAGCGCCTTGCATAATAATGAGTACATCTGTTTGATATTTTGGCAGCTTGAATGCCTTTGTTTAATTTTTACTCCACGTCTGGTGGTTTGGTGCATAGACCTGCATATTAATGAGGACAAAATGTTTCCTTAAAAATTTCTAAATGCTTTGAGATACAGAAGTCATAAATACCACAGGTGGTATAAAATAGAAATTATGGCTTACTTAATAACCTCAACATAACTGATTGTGTTTGATTGCTGGCACTTTGGATTGCCATTTTTATTTGTGCCTCAAAGAACTTTGAAACTTTGGTCAAATAAAACAAGATAATGAAGATGTTTCCTCTTTCTCTACCGTCTTGTACCTTCTGGGATTTTTCAGCCACCATGAGCACGAGGTCAAAGTCGTATGTTCCCAGAGAGTGTTCGTACAGGTCATTGACGTTGACGAGGAAGAGGAGGTACTTCAGTGCCTCTTCAGCCTTCACAGCACCGGAAGCTTCAGGAGGGTTCACTGGACGAATACACAAACACAGCACATGAGGACGAACCAAAAAATCCTCTTCTCCCAGTATCTGCTCCTGTGTGTGTGTAACAGAGTTCAGTTAACTCCTGCAGGTCATCGGTGTGCTCACCTCGAAGCTCGTGCACTCTCTGCAGAGCGATCTCCAATTCTGGAACTGTCTTCTTCACGTGAGCTGTCAGTATGGACAGGAAGTACCTGGATGGTTGACAACATGATCGTTTTATAACCCACTACTGCTCTTCCTGCTGTTAAATACAACACAGTTGTGCCCTAATCACTACATAGCTGTTTTTAAGGCGATTGAATCACTGAATTCTCAAGTCTTTAGAGGGCGACTCCAAGTCATGTCTCAAGTCTTTTGGAACAATGTCAGTCATGTGTCAAGTCTTTAGAGGTGAGTCCAAGACCTCTAAAAACCTGAGACGTGACTTGGAGTCTCCTCTAAAGACCGAAGATAGGACTTGGACTTGCCCTCTAAAAACTTGAAACGTGACTTGGAGTCGCCTCTAAAGACCTGAGACGTGACTTGGAGTCTCCTCTAAAAACTTGAAACGTGACTTGGAGTCGCCTCTAAAGACCTGAGACGTGACTTGGAGTCTCCTCTAAAGACCTGAGACGTGACTTGGACTCGCCTCTAAAGACCTGAGACGTGACTTGGACTCGCCCTCTAAAGACCTAAGATAGGACTGGGACTTGCCCTCTAAAGACTTGAAACGTGACTTGGAGTCGCCTCTAAAGACTTGTGACGTGACTTAGATTTGCCCTCTAAAGACTTGAGACGTGACTTGGACTCGCCTCTAAAGACCTGAGATGTGACTTGGAGTCTCCTCTAAAGACCTGACATGTGACTTGGACTCGCCTCTAAAGACCTGAGACGTGACTTGGACTTGCCCTCTAAAGACTTGTGGCGTGACTTGGATTCTGACCTGACCACATCTTAAGTCTTTAGAGGCGAGTCCAAGTCACTTCACAAGTGGACTTAACTAACACATCTTAAGTCTACAGCTCTGAATCACTGCATTCCCTCCTGTTATCTCCTCCATCTAAAGTAAATAGATGTTGTGTTTTCAGCTTGTTTGTTTGTAGAAATCTTCTCTAGAAACAATTAAGGGGTTTGGATAACATTTTCTGAGTAAGACAATGTAAAGATGTTACCCTTAACATGCCGTTTTATTATGTTTATCTTGACTTCCATTCAAGATTGTAAGTAGATGTTTATAAATACATTTCACTATCACTGACTTGTTTGGACCCATTGATTCCATGGCACTCCGTAAAGCATCGCAGACTACATCCACCTTCTTCTGTCCAGATACAGGCTGGGTCTGGACTGGGCTACTCTCAGAACGAGGGTACATGATGCTGGTCGTATCCTCCTCCCTGGGTACCAAAGAAAAAAGCATTTGAAGAATGTAAGGTGTAAACTTGACTAAAAATATACTCCCGCAGATTTGAGGATTCTTACTTGAGCTCAGTGAGGAAGAGGTTGATGTGGTTGATGGAGTTGAGTTGTGTGATGAAGGTCTTTATGTTCTCCAGGAAAATCTGCAGGAAGACAAAGAAACACACATGGTTGTTAGAGTTTGGTTTGATGCTTTAATCTTTATTTATGCACTGCCTTGTTATAATTTAGAACAGGTCAGGGTCAGAGACAGAAACAGTCAAAATACTTAATATCTTTTGAACCACACTGTTCCTGTTTTTGTTTTTTTTACTTTGAGACATCTTCACTAAGACATTTTAATCAGCCTGACAGAAATCCAGTCTTCAAAACTATTACCCCTTTTGCCAGTCAAGAACTTAAATTACTGGCCTTCACTTTAAACACATTACAAATGTATCAAACTCACAATAATTTAGTTGATTTTTACTCTACAGGCCAAAAGTCTTGATTCTTCAAAATGTATATTTGAGAAGATAAATGCATTTATAGGGCGTTTTGTTTTTGAAATTAATGTTTTCTTGTTAATAAAGCTGAAACATAGTAATATGGTGTTATGCTGTTGACAAAATAAAAGTTAAACCTTTTATGTACCTTTGGATTGTGGTCATAAATGAAGTTCAGGTTGATCCTCAGCTTCCTCATGCACTCAAAGGCATCTCTGAACCTCAAACTGAAGGAATACAAACATAAACATGTAGGAACACTATGATACAATATAATGCAATTTTAACACTTTTGCTCACTATCTGCTTCCAGTCTTTATCAGGCTACAAGTAATGACATTTTCATAACATCGATAAGATTGTGTTCAAGTATTAAACGTTTATTTAAAATATTACAATATGAGATAACAGATGGGTTTGGTGTATTGAAGATCAGCGTTGGTCTGGGAGGACAGTTATTGAGATTAAATCTAAATTCAAAAGGGATGTGACTCTCAACATATTATGTAAAAAAAAACAAGCAGGTAATATGATGGAAGAATATCAAACTTACCTGTCCAACCAGTTCCTGAGCTGAGCCAACACCAGCGCTCGATGATGCACCGTCTCCAGGTTTCCACGAGGCATCTGGACACAAACACAAACATAAATCAGAAAATGCATTCGTCATGTTTCATAATGAGAGAAAATGTTTCAAAATTATATATCCAATATCCAATATATCTGGATTTGGATTTGAATGAAAATAGACACATTCATAATTTGCAGCACAAAGTGTTTACAAAGGAAACAGTGAAAGGTAGCAACATGTCTCTCTCTCTCTCTCTCTCTGTGTCAAACTGACCTGTAGAATCACTCTGGTGTCTTGTGGGACCACAGTGACGATCCTGGATCCCCTCTCGACACGCCGCAGCGTCTCGTCATTCTGACCTCCATCCGAAGCCAAGGCCGCCTGCAGCCCTGCGGGGTCAAAGTCTGTTCACTCAGCTGTACTGCAAAATATACCAGCAGCAGCACCAGCTTCACTACTCATTTCAGAAGGACAGAAGGAGACAGCACAGATGTTAACATTACCTATATGAGCAGAGCTAATGTTAGCAGCTACTGTGCTTCTAAAGAACTCCTCCTTGATAGCAATAACTGAAGTAATAAGCTGTTTTATTCACATGGATATGGACCTGTGTGGTGTGAAAATGCCACATTTAGATGGATGACACTGACCCTGGAACAGAGATAAAAGTGCATCTTTGGGAACTGCACAATAAGAATCCCTATATCGCTGTCTGCTCTATGTGGCAGTAAACATAATTATTTGACATTTGTTATTACTTGAAATTTAAACTGTATATTTATGATTTAACTATTGCTACTCACCGCTCATTATACATTTTGCACATTAGATGTAATATGAGACCATGCATCTAATTGTGTTTTGACCTGAAGAGATACACACTCAGGACCTTTCTGTGTGTGTCCATCCTACCTTTAACAGTGAGCGTGCTCGTTTGAAGGCAGCGGCAGGTGTGGGAGTGAGTGGTGATGAGGAGGAAGTCGTTGCAAACGGCGAAGGAGGAAATATTGGAGGCAAGCTGAGAAAGAACATAGAAAGAAAGAGAAAGAACATAAATGAACACATTTCCCAGCAGCCCTGTCTCGGGACGAACGTACTGAGAGAGCTGGTAAAATAAAGTTGATGGCACACCTCTGTGTCTCCAGCGTACAGGTGGGATCTGTCCGTCAGGCCGAGCAGATGTTCCTGAACACATAAAGGCAAAGCAAAGAGGAACATGCACGTTTATCAGGCTGATCAATTTGACTGATTGATTGCTACCTTTTCATCTTTACTAGTTGATGTTAGCTAGATATAGTCTGGAGAAACATTTATTTAATTCATTGTGCAGCTCAAAGGCTACTGGCTGCTACTGGAACCTTTTAAGGTGGAATGTGTTCCAACATGAGTTGACGTTGTGGATCAATCAACACACCCTAAATGTCAACATGACAACTTTTAACATTCAATTTGTTTTTATTGGCTCTCTTGCATGACACATGCCATACATTTAGGGATGAGTGGATCTTCAAGCGCCTAAAATAGACATATATGAATTTCAACCAAATTATGCAAATATTCTATTTCCTCACTTGGAGTGTGAAGTCTCCCAGTGTTGTTCCAGTGTGCTCTAGCAGCACGACACCTATGATTCTAAGATGTATGTGTTTTTACCTCCCCACTGATGCTGCAGAGGGCCGCCTGAACACAGGGAACAGGAAAGTTAATGCTACATCCGCTGGAGTCACGCCAATCCTCCACTGACACCTCAGGACAATCTACACAGAAATTTTAAATGTAATATTTTTTTTCAGTAAACCAATGCATTTTACATGCTTCCACTGTGACATTCTCCTTGGTTATGAAAACAAGCATCAATATTTTAGAAAAATCTAATTATACATCTTGAATTAATACATTTCCAACTAATCACTTAGCAAATCACATAATTCAGCAGCAGAACAAGCGTTGGTGACTGACCCCAGAGCAGCTTCCTGATCTGTCCATCTTCCAGCTGTAGTACCATAGAGCCGGTCTGGGAGCAGTGAATCATACTGACCACAACGCCGTCCACTTCTATTTCAGACCTGCAGCATGAAAACACAATGCTGAAGGACTTCAACAGATCGACTGCAATTCAGTTCATTTAGCTTAACAGGACGACGACTAGGCTAAAGGAGAGTGCTGCTGCCACTTCAGTGGTCTCAGATCGGCCTTGCTGACCTGACAGTGAGTGTGTCATCAGCATCATGAGCTGGGCAGAGCATCAGCAGGGTGGAGGAGGTTGGCGGCAGACCGGAGCTCACGCCCATAAACAGCTCGTCCTGCAGCCACAGCAGCTGCCGCAGGGCCAGAGGCTCCTCCTGGACAGCCGTCACTCTGCAGGAAGACAGATGTCAAAACCAGTGAGGAACCTTTGGAGAAACACTTGTAACCATGAAAAACCGACAGGCACTGATCACTCTTTGGCCTGCAAGCTGAATACTGACTAATGATTTTAGACAAACACTGGTGAAATGATCAAAGTCACCATGACACAGAACGCTCAGCTGAAGTTCAGACAGTGAGTCAGCTCCAAGGTCAGACTAGCACCTGTGCATCAGCAGGAAACAGCATCACTACAGGCTGTTGTTGTTGTGTTACCTGAAGGTTTTCTGGAGGACCAGGGGACGAGACATCGTCCAGAAGCCATTTGAAGTTTTGTCAGCTTGTTCTCCTAAACCTGCACAGATAGTGTAATCGGAATCAGATCAGAATGATATTTAAATAAAAAACAAATAGACACACATCAGTGTTTATGCCAATTCATTACATGAAGAAAATATGCTAAATGTGAAAATTCTACCCAAGATCCATTGGGTATTGAGGGTGTTTCCTGTAGTTAGTCAGGTTTTTGCTCTCAGCCCATATTCTCATTTCTCAAACTGTAACACCAGGCCAATGATGCATCAACATTCAAAAATCTTTATTTTACTCACTGTATAACCCACCTTGGCCGAAGATTGAAATCTGCCCATCAGAAGTCAACGCTGCTAGCTGATTGGTCCTCTGAGGTTGGCAGAGGAAGGTCACCTGGTTGACTGGTGAGGTCAGCTGAAGCTCAAACGAACACATGGGAGGAGGAACCACACACTGCCTGAAGGTCGTCACCAGGATTTTATCTGAGAGGATTTAAAGAAATATTAACACCATGTTGGAATCATCCTACATTTCCATGTCCCCTCATCTCATTGGCCCTGACCTCCATCAATCACAGCCACATTGGCATTGTCAGTGGCATCGAGCCCGGGGCTCCGCTCAGTCGTCCAGCCCCAGTCGTAAGTGATGCTGGTCCAGCTGCAGGTCACCACGTGGAGCCTTAGGGCGTGCCCAGGGTTCCAGCACACACACACTGGAGCCTTCTGAGTGTCTCTGCCAAAGTCCAGACTCTGCTTCAGATACCAGTGGTAGTTCCCCACCATCCACAGCTGGACTGCAGAGGAAGCACAGACAGATTATAGGTGGATCATCATTTACTTTATTTGTTAACTTGTTTTGTTCATTAAATGTATTCATCCATTATAGAAAGTGTCCCTTGTAGCCATTCAGATCAACTAAAACCCAATGTTTCTAGAACTGACTGCACATTAAAGACCTTTTTTCACATTTCCTTCATTTAATGGACCAAATATTCCAAATTCATCCAATGTAAAAAAATATTTTTGCAAAAAATGCAGAAAGATCGGATCAAATGCAACCTTTTTGCAAAGGTTTATGGGTAAATATACATTAGTATCCTTGCCAGACAGATTGGATTTATCCTGTAATGTGGAGGGTATAAATCCAGCTCTGCTTTTCAAGCATTTACAGTAATATTACAGTGAAATGCAAACCTCTATAGCAAGCCATGGAAACACCTTCATCAATACTGCTGATAAAGAAAGTCCAAAGCTGGATTACTGCAGTTCAGGTAAACATCAGAGGAGAACAGATAAATTGGCTCAGATTTATCATGTGATTGGGTTTTGACTCTTAAGACAACAATTTATGTCATTGATGAGGCAGTACATGTTCAATATTACACTGATTGGCCTGAAGGACGGGCCACAACTTTGGCTAAACCTACTGTAAGTGTTGACTTGTTTATCTTCTCCAGCAGTCATGTCCTCCAACCAAACAGCTAAAACAGTGGAGTCAGTGTTCCACAGCAACTCCTTCACCTGAAACACACATGCATCCATCAAAGTGAAAAAATCACTAACTGAAGTTCAGTATTCGATACTAAAATCATGTGAGTCAGGTTTGGATGAGCGTACCTTGGTCTGGTCTTTGCTGAATGGAAGGGTGAAGTCTCCATGCAGCAGTCCATTCTTCTCCATGAAAACCACACTGTGTTTGTTGGGATGACGCTGAGTGCTTGCTATCAGGCTGCCTGAGGGTCTGAAACACCCGGACAAGATCGAACATAAATTCACACTTTTTATATTTCTTTCAGCCTGTCCAATGAGGTAATTTTATATCATCACCCAGGCAACTATAAAGCTGAGGTAGGCAAAATCTGTGAAACCTGTGCAAAACCTTCTGCCCCTCCCAGCAAACCCACAACTTCAGCCGGCAGCAGAAGGAAGGCCGCTGTAGGCAAAGCAGGTGCTGGAAATTTATTTGAAGATTTCTGCCATTGAATCAAGATTTCATTGTCTGAAGGGACGTGTACGTGCGTCTGCTTTTGTAGAACACCCAATGCACCATTTCTGTGAAATAACCTGTGATTGGCTAAAGTCTCCTGTCACGAGTTAGATTTTCTGAGGTCTGAGAGCAGAACCAAGAAGAGGAGAAGTAAAGGTTTGTTCTCAGACCACCTTATTTACAACATGCTGCACGGTTATTATGGATTTCTTTTGCCAGTGATGCGAACAAAATACTGCCTACCCAACCTTTAATGCTGCTTATTGTTTCATGTAAATTATTATTTAGCAAAAAAAGACACCTGGGTCTTTCACACACTTATACACTAAATTATTTTAATGAACTAAAAAAGTTGCTTTGGCAGCATTCTTACTTCCAGCAGAGCGCCTGCTCCAGGCCGTGGATGGGCTCGCTGGTGGCCTGCAGGACACCCTCTCTGTTCCAGACCCGGACCTTCCTGGCTCCGGTCCGAAGACAGACGGCACTGACAGCAAACAGCTGACCATCACCTCGCCACGTCACCCGTGGCCTGCGGTCATCCCAGGCTGCAGCCGGCTGCACCTCCTATGGGTAAACGTTTACATCAGACACACTTTTCTTTTCTTTTTTTTCTTCAAGCAAAGGTGTTTCTGTAGTTGAACACTGACCTGGATCTTCCTCTGTGCTGCCTGTTTCCCCTCTGAGCCGTGGAACTGTGTCTCCTTCTTCCCCCAACCCACTGTGATGAACTTCTCTGCAAAACATGACGTATACAATAGGTGGAAAATGTTATGTAGATAATATTAGCATTCACCAATATTACAAATATTTCTACATTCCATGAATCATCTTGTGACCCTCTGTGGGTCCTGACTCTCAGGTTGGGAACCACTAATCTAAACAGAGCCACCATACCTTCACCAAAGTCATCCTGGTGGATTCCAATCTCAGTGATCGCCTCAAAGTCTTTGGTCATCATGATGATCGTTTCCTGACCTGTGGGCACAAATGATTAGTGATGTATTTCTTTGTAACACTGCTTAATGTGTTTAACAAAGAATGAACTAACTAGGCACTGATCTGTAACTAAGGTTATTTATGTATATCTAGAATCTTATATAGAAAATGAAACTACCCCACAAAGACATGCAGCTACCTTAAAATTCTTCGACTACCAATGAGTACCTCCGCTTCATAAAAACCCACTTCACTATGAAGACGTTTAATGGGACACACTTTATAAAAGTTTAGACAACTGGATTGTGTATGAAGTGAGTGATTTCATGAGATCCCAGGGGGAGGACCCCAAACCCTGTAGGGGGGTCCCGGGGCATGCCCCCCCGTGAAGACTTTTTCTAAATGTTTAGTTAAATGCATCAATCTGAGATCAAAATTAAGAAGATTAACACAGTTCACAAAATACACTAGACAGTCAGCTGGGAAACACTGGTATGTATGTGGCTTTTAGCACGTTGTTTAGACAAGAATAGACAGAGTCAAGAGATAATCAGAAAATTCAACTAAGAGTCTGACAATCCCACTGGGGGCACTCTGGCTCACAACTGAAAGCATTCAACTCAAGGTGGAAGCTTTTAAATTAAATCTGTAAATTCACATTTTTTTATGAATAACATGTTTTCTGTATAACATACTGACCAGTAGTGAGAATGACAAGCTCTTCATCAGGACTCCAGCTCATCGAGGTCAGGCCGCTGTCCACGCTGCCAACACACTCTAACTGCGGAACACGATCGTGCACATGTTATGAGGACTCTTATTGATATAATCTTGTCTCCTCATTCTAACCTTAATTCAAAACTAACTCTCACTATAACCCTAAAGCCAACCCTTAACTTCCACACAGCCCATTGAAGAAATGAGGGAAGGGAAGCCATAACTTTTGTTACTAACCTGGCAGGTGTTGAGGTTTAAGAGGACGACATCACCGGTAGCTGTGGCCAAACACGCTGACTCGAGTTCAGCCAGGTCCTGCAGTCCAACCACCATCCCGCTGCCGTCCTCAGGAAGGAAACCCTCAGCTGTCAACGAGGCCTCGCTGACCACCTGCAGAACACAATGGAGGAAAGTTGATGATAAGTGAACCAACTTTCACCTCCACGTGTGTTTTATAACGAAATTAACATGATGCGCATTTCCTTCATTATTGGTTTGAAATTCCAATCGCTAACACTGAACAATATCCTCAATGAGATAAAGCTCAAAATAAATTTGTATATAGGGCTACTGTGTTGTTTAAATGGAATAAAAACTAAGAACATCTTGAACATCAAAAGCACAACTTTAGCTTTCATTAGCCAGTGCAGAGAAATCCTGTGTCCCCCAGGGACAAAGAGACAAGTTCAGTATGTCATCACCAGCTCACCTGGCCTGTTCGTGGGTCGTACTCTGTGATGGAATAGTGAGAAGCAACCAGCAGCGAGCCGGTATCAGCCCGCACAGAGAAACACTGTGGGGAGCCTGGACCCTGCAGCTCCGAGCTCCGTAGGCTCCTCAGCAGCTTCAAGTTCCGCATTTTACCTCAGGACAGACTGAAAACACACCGAGCCTAAACACCAGGAACAGACTGAAAACCATTGACTGATATATCTCAGTGATATATCAGTACAAAATCAATACAATGATAAAAACACCAGAAATCTTTCAGATGTTTTAGTTATTGTTAATAGGGTGAATGGCTTCAATGTTGTCATTTCTTGGTCTTACATTAAGATTACAGTTAAATGTCTAAATCAACAGTGAATGCATCTACTTATTTGACCAATCCCACCTATAAAAAGTTGCTTTTCAGTTTTTCCTAGACATAAATTCCTAAAAGAAAAAAATCACATCTCTAGCACATTAAGTCAAAAATGTTAGGACACTAGTCATTGGCACTGCCCTGTTAATACAAAGTTAATAATTTAGAAGAGTTGGAGCTTAATGTCTAATCTGCACACCTGGTTTTTGAATGCTGCAATAATTAATCAAGTAAACAATCATTTGTTGACTTCAGATTCATTCATGTAAAATATATTATGTAAAAATCTGCTTTAATATAATTGTATTATCTACAATACTATGAGAATAACTTACAAGGCATCCCTGGACTCGGAAAATACTGTATGCTCTCTCTCTAGTTTTTTGCTGTAACAGGCACAACGTTACATTCATCCATTATCGGACATAGCCCTATCCAACACTTTTGCATTTTAAACCAAAATTTGCGTGACAACGCCTCTATCAACTAAGTAAACGGATAAAAAAGAGGTTTATCCTCATATTTCGAATGAACGCTACATATTCGATTAAATATTTTCTTAAAACTTTATCTGTTAGCCAGTTTCTCGAGCTCAGTGCTCTTAACAAGGCATTAATAACTGTTAGCTTAACGTTATTTCAATCAGGCGAATGTCAGACAATAACGCTGTAGCGTTAAAAGTACTTTGACAGAGTATAACTAGTTTGTTAATGCATGCGTTGCAGGGTGTCCGGGAATGGAACTTGATGAGCTAGCTTACCTTTAAACTAGTAGGAGCGACATGACATTAAGCTTCAATAGTTCAATTAAGCAAACTATAAATGACAGCTTTAAAACTTAATAAAATCGCAGTAAATGTATAAAGCCTACCAAGAAGACACAGCTTGAAGTAATAAAACCTTCTATATGTCCAGCATCAATAACACAACATCACGCATGTGGCGCTGTCAGACGCTTAAACTTTCACCTCTGACGCAGTTACGTTAGGTCACGGCGGTGTCGCCCCCTGCCGCCGTGGAGTGAACACACATCAATGGGAGAAAATTGACTTTCTATGTTGGAAAGTTGGTCAAATTCATTTACATTTATAAAAAAAAAAAAATTTAAATGGAAAGAAATGTTTATTCATTACAATTAACCTGTTTATGGCTAATTCCATATACACAAAATGAAATGTGTCAGAAAGAAAACCTAACTTCCTTTCTCTCTTTTATTTGGCTGCATCACAACTACAATTAAGCTGGAAAATAAGAGATGAGTTAAGGTCCGAAGTACCTTCACAGCTTATAAGATCAAGAATGGAAACTACTTCAATGTACTTCTTCATGCCTCGCCTGATCAGCTATCTGTACATTGTGTATTTTGTTTGATTTTATTCCCATATACTATGTTTTCTTTTTCTTTTTTTCATATTTTTGTTACTATTTGTGTTTATGGTTGCTTTCAATAAAGCAAAAAACATTTGTATAATGTACTAAAATTGTATTGATCATGTTAGATTTATATTACTTTCCACATTATGCTTCATTATATGATGCATAGATGTAGTACATAAATATTTATTTTAAATATACTTGATCTGGAATGAATGGATATTAGAAAACTCCACCATTGGTTTTGCACATACATTACGTTTATGTACATAAAGTAACAATAACACTCTGAAAATACTTGACTATCCTACAAGTAGAAGTCCTGCATTCAAATTCTTACTTGAGTATAAGTAAGTATCATCAAAAATAAAAAGTAAACAAAGTAAAAGTACTCTGGAGAAAAATTGTCCCTGCCAGTGTTATACATATTTTACTGGTGCATTGATGTGTATGTTGCAATTCATTTAATTTTAAATACTTTATACACTTTTGGGTAGTTTAATCTATAGCAATGCATCGTACTCTGTAAGATCATCATATGTTGGTTCTGTCGCTGTCCGGTGCGAACCACGTATCTCCACAAAGCCAACTTTTCATGGGCTCAGAAAGAACAACTGAAAAGTAACTAGTAACTTAAGCTGTAAGACAAATGTAGTATAATATTTCCCCCCGAGATGTAGTGAAGTAAAATGGAAATACTCAAGTAAAGTACAAGTACCTGAAATTTGTACTTATTATAGTATTTTAGTTATGTACTTAGTTTCATTCCACCACTGCAAATTTTATATCTATGAGCGTATTTGTTGCTCGGCTTTTACTTTGAAAACAACATGGAGGGTGCAGCATTTATTTTGTAAAGCAGTGACCGGACATCGTGTTGGTTTGTTGATATCGGCACGATGACAGGCTGCTCACTGACAACAGGTGAACGGGAGTTCAGCGTCAGGAACAGAGCAGCAGGACACCAGAGCGGGGATTAAATACGTGACGACAGGACGGTAACAGAAAGGTAAACGTTTTATTACATGTCTTTGTCATTCTCTGCTTTCTTTATCAAAACACAAGGCAGCACATAAACAGCATTATTTCTCCACCTAAAACCAAATGAACAGGGTTTTTTTAAATCCCGCTCTGCGGTCGTTTGCTAACGACTGATGGTTTAAAATCCTCAGACTGATCTGTCTAACGTTACCAAGTGATACAGCTGACAGTGTGAGTAAAGAAATAGCTTGAAATTATAAATAAGCAATATATCGTCTTGATTGGTTTCTGTAAACGTGTCCTCTCACTCATAATGTAATCAAACAGGTTATGCTGTTTTGCTGGCGTCCCTTATTACCCAAAGATAACGTTATGCTAACAGATTAAATTACACCAGGAACTACAAACTAAGGTTGTAGTGTTTAGGGTACTGTTTTATGTTGGACAGGCTGAAGATCTTTGGGAAGGACACCTTTCATTTACATTAGAGGTTGCTTGAGAGTAAAAATGACATTTCTTTAATATGTCCACCTGTTGCACATGGAGCTGCTGTTGTTAGGTTGCAAGCGTTGTAACGTCTCACAAACATGCATGTCAAATTTGTTCTTAGAAATTATAATTAAAGCATTCTATGTGCAGTCAACCATAAACATGTATTTCCAGTTTCCAAAATCTAATTTAATGTACAGTGTGTCATTTTCATACCTTGTTACCTGCTAAATCTGTGTATATAATGTATCGAAGTATGTCATGTGAAGCTTCTAAATAGAAGCACACCTGTCCATTTGACTCGTATTTTCTTGTCTGATTTAAAGCAAATGGGACAGACAGGAAGCCAACTGTAAAGCCTCATGAGAAATATCCAGACCAGGCAGAGAGATAAACACATTGTGCGCTTCTGATGTGAACGTTGATGTTTAGTCTGTCTGAATTTGTTTGTTTCAGTTCCTTGGTGATTAGGAAGCCATGGTTGCCATGATGTTTTCTCCTCCTTCTGCAGCCTTGGTGTTCTGAGTGGAACTACACTAACAGAGGAAACCTAAGGCACATATAGGTAATACTACAATTTAATCAGTTTTTCATTATAATCATTCAGGGCTGAATGAAGCTATACCTTCTTCGTCACCCCCAGTTCACACATTAGCCATTAGGAAGCTAATTTGAAGAAAGAAAGAACAATCCACTTTGTTTGACTCCTCTGTGGAAGAACATGGTTTTTCCACTCAGTTTGTTGACAGTTTGGAGTCACATGAGTTATGCTGACTTTTCTTAACTGCGTTGTTGTATATATTTGAACAATTTACTTGCATACAGAGTTGTCAGTGACATGTTTCTTTCTTTTCTTTTCTTCTGCAACATATTTCTTTTAGGATACGATGCCTATAAGTATTAAAATTCTTTAAAAGCAGGGTTAACTGCTTACTATGAAGCACAAAACAAACTCACAAACACATGTTACTGCCTTTAGATATTTTAATTTACTGAAATGTCTTTCACTCCTTGCTGTCAATATTGTGAGGCCAGGTTACCAAAACTCAAATATTCAAGCAGCTTGTGGGTTGATGACATACGGTACAGCGTGTTAACTAAACAAGCCACATAAAACACTGTAAACGAACCCAGTTCACACCAAAGAAAGCACAGTAAAGGTGTGTTTGCACCTTTAATCTGCAGTCACTCACAGTCATCCCAACATCAGCCATGTCTCAGCGATTAACACCTTAACATGGGTTATTAACAGAAGTTCCAGTACAGCGAATGATAACATGGTACTGATGCAGAATCAAAGTGTTCTGGTATCTTTCAGCTGGTATCACGTCGGATATCAAAGACTGTCATTTAATAGTTTACTTTCAGCACAAAACCAAAGTCACTCCAGGTCTTCTTTATGTGAAGACACACATGTACAGTAGCCAGGAACTCGACCAACCCTGCAATTACAGTTAACGTCACTCTTTATTTAGCCTCCCTACTAACATCCCTCCATCCAGCTCTGACTCTTCTTTCACCTTTTCCCTTTATTACCAGGCTCACCTTCCCACTCTGCTCATGATAGCATTTCTGCTCAAAAACCCCAAGAAGTGCTCGATACCACGTGTTAAGCAATTTAATGAAAAAGTGCACAGATCTTGGCAGCGTTCTTTCCACCCACAGAAAGTCCTGAATCAACATTTTTAACAGATCCTTTAAAAAACATTTTTATTACATTTTTGGTCCTGTTTGTAGTATATCTTTAGCACTTCAGTGACCAACAAACAAAATTCACTTTTTGGTACAAATCCAGGATTTTCTTAGTATTTTGGGCGGCGTTTTAGGCTTTTATTCTATTTGCTTTCCAGAGAGAGATGACAACATCCACCTTAACCCCTAGGCCCCCAGGGTATCCCGTGTGGATCCAGGATATTTTTTAAAGGATTTATTAACTTTATCACGTGGCATTTTTATTGCAAATCAGAATATAGTTTGCATATAAAAAAACACAACTTATTATCTATTACAACTCATCTATACTGGATTTTTGAGGCAGAAGCTGATGTTGATATTTGAGAGTTTAAACAATCTTACAGTAACTTATATGTATCCCATAGAAGTTTTTGTTTTGTTTTTATAATTGAGTGGAAGATATATTACAGGTGAAAAATACACTTGGTCAGTGCTCTTAAACAATGTAATTGTGACGCTGTAAATGACTACCAACCTAGTTTGATGTTTCTGTACTGCAATCTTTTTTTTTTACTTGGCTGACGTCTACACCGATACGACATATCTGCAATAAGCTAATATATCAGCGTGGCCGATTGCTCTGGCTCTGTTGTGAAGAACAAAAAGCGAAGCAGCCTGGGCAGAGACATGTTGAGGGACTTTTAGAAAATGGGGAATTGTACTTCTTGGAAAAGCAAGTTTTGGCTCTCATACGTCACTGTGGAGAGTTAGATAAATGCCTGAAGTGCAATGTCACTTTGCAGAAACCTTATTCTTCTGCAGCACACCTTAAGTTGTCGTCCGATCAACATAAGTCAGCTGATATAAGAATGCCGTCCTGTGGCATTCCTCCCTGACATGCCGATCTGACGAGCCAGATTTGCCACTGCTTCATTCCAGACCCATCGAGTCTGACTGAATGAATTCCTTCATTGTCTCAGGGTTCATGCTAACATCCTGTTCTCATTATGCTTTGGGCTCACGGGCACATACTATAAAATGACTCCTTGAGACTGTGTATTTGGTTCACCATTGTTTTTGAGAAATAGTTACACAAATGTTCTGAGATTAGGAACATTTTGTGCAGGAAAATAATAACATTTCTAAAAAGAGAATACTCCTACATTAGTTATCCCAGGCAAGTTGATAAAAACTAATGTTCTCCCTCATCTCCCTCTTCTAATAAAAATCTAAACAAAGATGATGGAGGTAAAAATGAATGAAGTGATGACTGCATTTTGCCTGCTCTGTCGCTGATAAATCTCCACTCTTACTGTTATCTAACAACAGATTTTCTGTGTTGAAGGAAGGTTTATTGTGAGGGATGATGGATTGATCTTGAAAAGCACTTTTGGCATTGTGATTGTGAGCATGTTAGGATATGGACGTTAACATTTAGCACAAGGTACTGCTGGACACATGTCTCTAATTAACTCCAGATAAAACAAAATGTATTTGCATGGCTGGATACCTTTTTTTTTTTCTTTTTTTTTTAGGGGATTTAATATTGGATAAAAGCAAATGGCTATGCTTCCAACATTCACAGTTCTTTTTAATTTCATTAGATTTTTATTTCTGACCGAAAAAAATCCAAAGGATCGAGTCGTATATCCCTTTTCGTTACCTTCCACCAGAAAATCCAGACCATTCCTTTACAATTGGAAGAGGATGGGACGTCCCGCTGTGCTTTTGTTTCTTGTGAGAGGAAAACTTCAATCACTTCAATGTTCTGTCTTCATTGGTCCGCTCAATGTTTCATGAAACCTCTCTAGGTGTCGTCTGATTGGTCCTTCATTCCTCTGTGAAGACTTGTCAGCCTATCGGTATTTGTCTGGGTGAGTGCCACTTCCTCTTCCCACCAGCTGCTGCAGTCAATCAGCTTATTCAGCAGCACGAGTGTCTGTGTGTGTGTGTGTGTGTGTGTGGCCCTGTCCTCCCCCTCCCCTCTTTTTTCCTCTACAAAACAGCCAGTCCACCCTCCTTTCCACTCCCATCCCCCTTCCTTTCATGCACACGCACACACTTGCGAATAAACACTCACACACTATTGCCACATGAGCCCCAGCAGCAGCCTGATGTGTGTGGCCCACTGGAGAAAGTTACACCAGTGTGTGTGTGTGTGTGTGTGTGTGTGTGTTTTCAATGCAGCAGCGTCTCTGCAGCAGATTTCTGCTTCAGTTGGGACAGAGCACAACAAGAAGGACAGAGAGAGAGAGCGGGGAGATCGAGGTTCACCACAGCTGAATTGGGGACTCTGCACAAGGTAATGATAGCCTGCTCTCATGTAAATGGTTTTTAATGATACTCTGTCACTCTAATACACACTGCTATCGTCAGGATGTTGGGGAGTTTGCTGTGGTTTTGCTTTGGCCTGTGGGCAGAAGATGTCTCAGCCTGGAGCTCTGACACACTTGTTTTGAGATGTCTGTTTTGCTGTGTGTTTGTAACTTAATGCTTTATAAAGAGTTTATAGATGAAAGCTGAGTTTCACTTCGTGAACCAAAATGATACTCCTATGCAAACGTTACTTTTAGCATTCTAAACATGTTTTTCTACAGGTCAGAGTTCTCCAATGTTAAATTCTGTCTAAACGTGAAGAACGTGGCCTAAATATGTAGTTAAGAACAGGAAAACGTTTGATTTAAATTAGAAACTATCAGGTATTTTCAATTATTGCTGCGGTCAGATTTTCGTCGGTTTGATACCCAGCTCTAGTTGTAAATCTGTTATCCCCAACTCTGGGTCACCATATGCTGCTAAAGCCCCCAAACCTTTTGTTGGAAGGAACAATAAATCTGTGAGGTAGGATTAGGTCAAAATGAATGACAACAGTCACAATAACTTCTTTTAATAGTGATGTACTGGTGGTGGACACACTGAAAAACACAACGCAGTCCATTTTAGCCATGCAGCATCACCTCTCAGTATTGCCCAATACAATTTACCAGAACCACAAACAATAACGTGGAATCAACACCTCTCTAAATCCAAATGTGAACATTATAACCTTCATTAAGGAAGGACTAATGCAGGGCTGTTGTATTAGACAGCATTGGTTATAGCTAGGTGTAGTTAATAAACTGGCAGCTGAGGGTACATATAATGAAACAGGGTAAAATGTATGAGAAACAAGTGAATACACAATTTTCTCTAACATATTTGTTTGCCTGACATTATTGCAGGAACATATCAGTTTGTCATTTAGTGACATAAATACTCAGTGACTCTCCGTTTAGGAACAGCAGGACCTCACACTCAAGACATTCAACACAACCTATTTATTGTTTACATTCATGCTGCAGGGTGCAGCATGCAGCAGGTGAGATTTTAGTAATGCAATGGTGCAACATGTTAACAGATAACTGTTCAGGATGAGACTACTGGGTCTGGATATTGAACCACTAGTTTTTTGATACCGACTGAAATGTGTCCGTACATCAGTACACAGAGTATGTAGAGGGTAGTGTAGAAAAACATGTTCATAATTCTAAAAATAAGGTGTTAGTTTTGAAACACACCCAACCCTACAGACTATAATGCATGGAAGAAACTCTTGAGTCGTGTTGCTGCTGATGAGTAACTCCTCACACAGATGTTCTAATTTAATCAGAGTCAAAAATAAAACTGCCATTTGAGTCTGTCCTTTAAAGCCACAGACCACCGTTCAGCTGAACCATGTAATGACTAATTGTCACAGCAGTGGCTGCATTAGTCGCTCTGTAAGCAGCTTGCCAGCCTCCCGGTGGGAGGTGAGAGGATCGAAGACAATACATCTCCCCTCGCTGCATGTTTGTGTGAAGTAAACAAAGCCATTTCATCTGCAGCTTTTTATGGAGTAATAAAGACCGTCTTGGTATGAGTCCACTTCACTTCCAAGTGATGAGCCCTGAATCAAAAGCAGGAATGTTTTTATTGTTATTTGCCATGAAATTCTAGGACTTTTTATGTGGAAGATATCTGGCACTAGATGTTCAGAAAGACCTCTCAAACTCTTTCTTCACTTGTGAGGTCTCAAAAAACAGATGGAGGGTAGAAAATGGAAATTTGAGTTTACCACACTGAGTGCAGACAAATAGGTCCTTACTAAAAAAGTTGTTTATGTAAAACTGAATGTCTCAGACAGCATCACAGTTGTCTTAAACTAATTTAACATGTTTCAGTGTTAGAGCAAAGCTTCAATCTGTATTTCTTAACCTAGTCATGTAAACATGCCTCTTCTGACACTCTGCTAATACAGGAGACATACAGGAGACATACAGGGGACATACAGGGGACATACAGGGGACATACAGGGGAAGGACTTACAAAAAGTTAACCTCTGCAGCAATCCTGTTTTCCTGGCTGTTGCTGGTTATCTTTTCCAGATGTTGTCTGCTGCTCTCTGTATTCAGCTTTTGAAGTTTAACACATTCTCCCAATTTACAATCACTGCTCATAATTTCTTTTTACACAACATAAGAAGTCAAAATTGTCTTCTTTTCTAGTTATAGTGTTTTGCCTTTGAGTTTTGACTGACCTGAAGTTTACTTCTTTTTTGCCATGTTGTTCCTGCAGAAATTTGACACCACGCAGCAGTTGCCCTACACTTTGATCTCCCACAATAAGCAATGGTGGAAAGCTTATATCTTGTTAAGATGGAAGCTTAGCAGTGGACTACGGGGTTCATCTTTTCCACTAACCATACTCAACTTTATATACCCTGTGCTTTTCAATGTCAATAAAATGCTTTCATAATATTAGTGACTTATTAAGAGAGATTATTTACAAGTACAAAATACAATTTAAACATGAAAACACAGTCTTTGTTTCTCTCTGGCAGTGATCTCCATCATGGAGGTGCCCAGGAGGCCTCAGCCCTCCTCCTTCACACTGTCCCTCCATAATCCGGCCTCATCTGCGCTGTCTCCCCTTGGAGCTGTAGAGAAGGTCTCAAAGAAAGGCCCAATGAAAGAGAAGCTCCAGAAGAAGAGGGATGGAACTGCAGAGACCGATTTATTTGGAGAAGAGCCGTTCTTTACGGAGGAGGAGACGGATGTGTCTGCGTTTGTGGATGCAGCAGCCAAGACCTCAGAACTTGTAGATGCAGATACTTCCACTGTGGAAACAACTTTAAAACTTTCCTCACAGGATAGTTTCTCAGAGGAGAGCTCAATATCAGAGGAGCGGTTGGAAGAAGAGGCGAAAGAGGCCAAAAGGAAGTCTGAAGAGGAGGAAGTAGCAGCTAAAGAGAGGGCAGCACAGAGACAGATGCTGGCCATAGAGGAGCTGGTTCAGTCTGAGTGCAATTACCTTCGACTTCTGCAAGTTAGCACTGTGACCATCAGGAGCAATTTGAAGAAACTACAGGTATGAATGAAGTCTTAAATAAATACTATTATATACTACTATTCATTTAATTGCTGCATTATTAGCCTATTAATTGTTTGGTCTCCAAAAGTTCCAGAAATAGTGAAGTGAACATCAATTCTTGTGAGCCCAAAGTGGAGGTCTTCAAATTACTTGTGCTGTCGGTTGCTGACCATCCAAAATCCCAAATCTTAGATTTATAATGAAATAAAACAAAAAAATGCAGCCAATTTCACATTTTGAGATATTATAGCAAGGTTTGGCATTAGTGCTTGATTAAATGATGAAGTTATTTGAGTCCAGAATCAATTAGCATAAAGTTCATGCACACCAACAAGTCCTATAAGCATGTGCGTCAGATCTAAAACTAAAGATAATGGGTATTTTTCTTTCAACCAAAAAAACATAAATAAAGTGAGTACAAATGATTGACAGTGTGCAGGGTTTATTGAGTCTTCCAGGAAACATTGTTTTATTGGAGATTTAATCATCGACTTACTTTACTTTTTTTTAATGCAAGATTTTGTAAAATGGCAGCTACTTGAAAGCCCTTTTCAAAGATTCAAGGATTTTCATTGTCATACAATTGTCACTTTCACACGAGATTGCACAAAATGAAGTACTGAGGTTAAAAGCCTATAAAAGAAATTATCAATGAAATAAATAACAAAGGCAGTATATATACACTAAACATAAAAGAGCAGTAGCAGCAATACACAATCCTCACAAAGTTTGACTGTTACTGCGAGGCTCTTTTATTTATGACATTGGAGCTACAAAAAAATCCCTTACTTTATTAACTCACTAAACATACCGTGCTTAGATTTTTTTAAATATCTGGAGAGATATTGAAGATATCTCAGAGGGTCATTATATACAGATTGTGGTGGGCATGAATGATTGAGCAGTTTGTGCAACATCCTCCTCTCCACCACCATCTCCAGGTCCAAATACTGTTCACAGAACTATACAGAAAAAAATTTAATATGTGATTTTGAGGCTGCAAAATCAATTGTGTTCAAAAAGCAAGCTTAGTGTCTTATGGTGTCTTAGGTAACACATATTTAACAGCATCAGGAAATATTGAACATAGATTTAGAGGTTGTTTAGTGTTAAAGATCTGTCAATCAATTTTGTATTGTGAGACAGCATTTTTGATTGTGCCTGTTTTAAATAAAAAGTAGTCACTACATGTTGAATGGGCACTGCAGCATCTAGAGGAACCGTAATGGAGAGACTGCTTGGTGGTTTATTATCGTTAGCTTTTCATTACGTCTGAGGTATTTCTTATTACTGCTAAATCCTCATTTATTAGCGCTGAGGTAATGAAATGATGCCTCGTAAAACATAATGGAACCAGGCTTTATGGGCTAGAATGCTGTGGATGAGCAAAATGATAACACACCGGGGGAACGGTAGATGAAGGGAAGGAGAATGAAATGAAAATAGAAAGGAGGAGTGGAAACGCTAAATTATGCGCTGATGACCTGTTGGTGGAAGGGAATTAATTGGGGAATGGTTGATGAGAGAGACATTAAGAAAGACATTTGTCTTTGTTATGTGGCATTTGTCCAGAGACAAAATGCAAATGTGTTGAAATAAAACAGAAGATAGAGTTGAAAAGGGAATTAAAATATGGGTAAAGGAGCAGGAGAACGACTGAGGGAAGCAGCAGAGGGAAGGACGGTCGGACAGAGAAGTAGAATAAATATGTGAATGAATGGTGCCATTGTGAGACAGGAAAGTTGCTGATTTGTTTTCTGTGGCAATGTGTAGATTGTTCAGTCTTCCAGCAGCGCCCACACTTCTCTCATTAGAATAAAATGAAGCTTAACAAATGATCCATCATCAGCTGTGCATTAGCATTTTTCTCGTACGTATTGTTCTTGTAAGGGAGCAGATACACATGCATATGTTACACAAGATATACTTTGCATTTGAGCATGTAAATAAATCTTACTTTTAAACTACAATTTTTTCTGTTAACACATTTCAGCCATACACGGTGCTGATGCTGAATAGCCGTCACAGTTCTGTTTTTATGTAAAAATATATTTTTGTACCAAATACCTCAACTCATTGTATTTGAGCCATCAACATGTTTAATTTGAGTTGAACTAGTTTAATATATATGTATATATGTATGTTTTGTCCTAACATCTTAGTATGCTGTAAATCAATCACATTCAGTCATTTCAAAAATTCAATCACTTCAATCGAAAACATATATTTGGACAAAATTCAAACAAATATGCCCTCTCAGACTTTATGGAATGCAAGGACACAGATATGGATGAACACAAAATGATCCATAGATGGAAAAACTTGAAAAAGACAAAGTGTCTATGAACAGTGGAGGAAATTATCAAAATAGAAAATGTAGGGGGGAAAATGACTGTGTTGCGTCTGCATGTTTGTCTAGGCCACATATTTAATCTTAGTTCAATCTACAGTTTTGTACATAAAGGAAATTAATTGGTGCATCTTTGTGTCTGCCTGCAGCCGCCTCTAGCCGACCTGGACAGCATGTTTCTCTACATAGAGGATGTGATTAACGTGTCAAGTCGACTCCTCAGTCTGCTGGACCAGAAGCAAGTTCAGCCTGAAGACCCTCTCTTCCTGGAGACCCTCTGTAAGGGATCCAACTTTCATCTTTCTTTTAATCGGTATTGGTTGTCTTTGTTAACTTCTTTCCAGGAAGTGGTTAGATTGTTGCTGGTTTCACAGCGGTTCTCTCTCTCTCTATATCAATTGCTCTAATCACACTTGACAGGAAACAAACAAAATGTTCACACGTCTTGTTGTCAGAGGTGATTTTCACATTCATGTGACAATGAGTTCACCCTGACGAATTCACTGTCTCAGCAAGGCGTCTGGATGTGGTAATAGGTGCATCTCCAGTTTAAGGCACTTGTTAAGACAGTACCTGGAAATGTCCGCTATACATTTTAGTGTATTTACACATGCTAATATGTGAGAGGTGACAGTTGAAGGGGTATAGGCTGTCTGGGCCTCAATGCGCTCCTTGTATATGTGGTATACATGACATAGTGTAGTTTCTCAGCATGGAGGCTGTTGATTCAATTTGACTGTCTGCATGATGACCATGACGACTCTTAACTGGACAACAAGACTGTTGTTCTTTACACACAGTCTGTGATTCTTTTAATCAGAATGGTAGTAGCGCCACTGAAAGAACAAGCTTTCAGCTGCTTGCTCTCTGCTTGCTTACATTCTTTTGTCTTGTTTAGCTTCCTGACACTATAAATCACCGGGACTTTATTTTTTATATTGTATTTTATTTACGAAGGCTACAACCACAATTTT
>JAVQJL010038341.1:0-11243 GCA_036024295.1 Nannoperca obscura
ACACACACACACACACACACACACACACACACACACACACACACACACACACACACACACACACACACACACACACACACACACACACACACACACACACACACACACAGCTGCGTGTCCTGACCTGTTTAGAGCATTTACCTGAAGGGGCGTGGCCTAAACACACCTTGCTGGATCTGGATCCTGTTTGATTGGCAGCTGCAGCAGAAGAAAACAAACTAAACTTACACTCTGCTGCTGTTTACTTCTTCACTTGTTGTTGTTTTTCATTTCTTCACTTGTTGTTGTTTATTTCTTCTTCTTCTCCTCCCCCTCTGCTTGGTGTCTCGTGTAATCCCTTTTCCTTTCTTACTATTCCTGATCCCTCAGCTTGTCCTGCTCAACAGGCCATCACGACACCGCGATAACGCACGCGATTTTCCGTTTTCGATTTCAAAATAAGAGCTGGTTTTATAAAGTTCTCGTTTGTGGTTTTTCAAAATAAAATGTTGCCATCATGTTCAGACAGCTTGCTTATCTTTGACTCAGAGTTACCCTCGGGTAGAGAGTAACTAAGTACATTGTTTTAAAGAAGAATACTGAGATCTCCGGTAACTGAGGAGTGCTGCTGCTCTTGGAGGAGGATGTGGCGCCCTCTGGTGCGTAGCCCGAACATTAAACCCTAAACTTTCACTTACACTTTCAGCAGTAAAACTTCAGTTTGAACAGATTTTGAAGTGTCAACAGCTGTTACAGGAGGTGAAGACAAAATGTTCTCAATGTGCAAAACTGTTCCCACTCTGAAGCTCTGAAGATCAAGCTGGTCCTCACAAAGATAGACATAAACACACAAACACCTTCCTTCAGGATCAATAAAGACATGACTTGAACAGAAGATTATGAACCCCAAAATATATTTTAATATCATCCTTCATGTACATGAAACTGTCAGCTGACAGAATAATGAACAGATCCTGGAGCCACACACACGGACATGCAGAGACCTGAACCAGCATCAGACCAGCCTGACCAGGTCTCACTGGGACCAGTTCCACTGTGTTATGGGACACCTTCTACTTTCCCTCCCCACATTTCAAAGACGAGAACTTTCTTCTTCCCTTTTAATGCTTTACTACATTTCATTTCTCCAACTTGCTGATGAAGTATGTTCACTGGTGAGTATTTCATGGTAGTACTAGTACTTTTACTGAAGTATAACGTGTGTGAGAGCTTGTGTTGCAGGAAGTGTATGGAGTCAGAACAGGGACGTTACATTTGGCATCGAAAAGAAAATCTGACTATTATATCTAACAAAACTGAACTTGATATTTTTTGCATTCTGATGTGTTTTTCAGTGACAATGTTTAGACTTTCTTTTCGAAATGTAACGTCACTGTTCTGACTCCATAAAGAGACTCTGCTGCCACCTGCTGTCCCCTCACAACATGTAGGTTAAGTTAACAGAAGGAGGCTGTGCTGATGATAAACTGCAGTTCTGCAGCTTAAACAACATGTGTTACACTGATTAGTACATTTAATCAACACAGAGCTTCTGTCTGTTTCAATGCATCCAGCTCATGTACAACTTATTGATCACATATAGATTATAAAGTATCTTAACATATATCACATCATGTAGTTAGACTCTGTATATTTACAGAATATCAATCTAATGGTTTGATTATTGATTATTTCTGGTTTTAATCACTGTGACATCACTTCCCGTATGTAGTTTAATGAAGAGGAGTGAGATGAGACTGACAGCCTGAAATATATTCTGATCAATACAGCAGACTGTTTTTACTGTTCATATACAGGGAATCAATCAGCTTGTCATGTTACACTGACAGGAAGTGATGCAATATAGTGTTTTCCATCCTGACGGAGAGACGGCAATAATATAATGTAACACAATATAATATAATGTCATATAATATGTCTGCTTCACTTCAGTCTGACACGTTCACCTCCTCAGGTGTGAACGTGACCAGGTGACCTCCCAGCCAATCAGGGTGTGCGCTGCTCCCCCTGTTTCCCTCTTGGAGCTGCTGGTTTGATTCCAGGTGTTTCTCTTCAGACCGCAGAGTCAGGAGGAAAACTGATGAATCCTGTCAACTGCTCAAGTTGTAGAAGTAGAAATAAAGACTTGACTCCACCAGACTCTGTAGGAACTTTCATAGTGATAAAACCTTCTTTTCTGTCAGACATCATATGGCCTCTCCTCCTCCTCCTCCTCCTCTTCGTCCTCCTCCTCGGTCCTCCTGATGAAAGCAGAGGACAGCTCCTGCAGCAGCAGCTCCTGTGACGGCGTGCAGACTCCCTGCTGCTGCCTCCTCCTCACTGCAGGCTGTTGGGGGGTGTTCAGGTCTGGAGAGCTGCGGTCTGCTTCTCCATCACCTCCTACACTGCTGTCTCCGCTCTGGTCCAGCGTGTCCACGGAGCCGCTGGCGGCTCCGACCGGCTCGGGGACGATCATGTGGTCCACGTGTCCGGTTTCCACAGGAACCAGTCTGAGCGGCGGATGGTCCAGGACCTCCTGGGTCTCTGCTGTGCTGCTGGACAGGAAGCTGGTCTCCAGAGACTTCAGGACCTGCAGGCCGAAGTCCCCAACCTCCTCGTAGAGCGGCTCGGGGAGGTCCGGAGACTCTGAACGCTCCTCGAACGAGTCCTGCTGCAACTTCATGGGCTGGAAGGAACAGAGAGACAGACATATTAATACTGGATCAATTCAGCGTCCCCCAAAACTAAATGCTCACAAAGTACAAAATAAAAGCATAAAATACTCACAAAGTACATGGAGAGAGTCCTCCTGTCGTGTAACTTTCTCTGCAGAGAAAAAAATCATAAAGTATTTTATTATTGTTCATTTTTATTATAATTATTGTGAAATTTCATTTCTTGTCTGAACTTTTTGTGGAAATTTATTTTAAAGACACGCTCGCTGCCTACACCTGTGATGAGTTCAGGTTCAAATGAAGTGAAAGTAAACATTTAGTCTTCATTATGAACGCTGCAAACAGTCATTCAGTCTAAAACCTGACAGAATGAAGCAAACAGCTCCACAAAACCACTACACATGATCAAAGACACCATGAACGAGCTGATGTACAGGTGAGACAGGTGAGACATCATCACATCCTACTGGCTTTTCTTTTCTTTTCTTGACTTTGTTAATAACCTGCTCAGGTTATAGAAACCTTTGTTATAAAAGGAAAGATAAAACCAGTGATGGGAAATCCAAATTAGGGGACGTAAGAATCATAATCTTAACTTGCATATTCAGTTTCAACGTTTTATTTTTGTCATCCAACACCTCATCTGCAGAAACAGAATTGAAAGGATTTTCTAAAACAGGTTTTCTCAGGTTGAAGAATTAAAGATTCGTCTGACCAGCGTCTGATTGGCCGACAGCATGCTGCTGTTGCTCTCCACTCCTCTGATGGGGACGAGCGGCATCGTGCCAAACTTCTGCTTGGAGATATCTGACGAGGAGTGACGCCTCAGCACCGGAGGACCCGGGTCGTTGTTCTGGAAAGAGAGAGTCAGCAGGAAGCTGTAAGGAGAACTGCAGAGAGCCGAGCATGCTGGGAGTTCTGGTCTAAACATGTTCATTATTATTACACACTAAGAAACATCTGATCTGGAGGTTCAGAGGACTCTGATCCTCAGCAGGGAAGTGAAACACACAGAGTTCATCTGACCTGAGCTTTGAGGAAGCTGGTGATCCAGTCCCACAGTTCAGCCTCACAGCTGCAGCACAGGTACCTGAGAGAGGACAAGACTGTTGATCCCTGCAGCCAAGATCAATCTACTGAAGTACTTGTTGGGAATGTCGGGAGTCATGGGAATGTTGGGAATGATGTGAATGCCAGGAATGTTGCGTATGATGTGAATATTGGGGATGTTGGACATTTTGGGAATGGTGTGAATGTTTGGAATGATGGGAATGTTGGGTATGATGGGAATGTCGGTAATTATGGAATGATGTAAATGTCAGGAATGATGTGAATGTCTGGAATGATTGGAATGTTGGGAATGTTGGAAATTTGGAAATGTTGGGAATGATGGGTATGATGGGAATGATGTAAATGTTGGGTATAATGGGAATGTTGGGAATCATGGGAATGATGGAAATGTTGGAAATGTTGTGAATGATGGGAATTATGTGGATGTTGAGAATGATTTGAATGTTGGGTGTGATGGGAATGTCGGGTATGATGTCAATGTTGGGAATTATGGAAATATTGGGTATGATGTGAATGTCAGGAATGATGTGAATGTTGGGAATGATGGGAATGTTGGGAATTATGGGAATTATGTGAATGTTGGAAATTATGTAAATGTTGGGAATGTTGGGTATGATGTGAATGTTGGGAATGATGGTATGATGTGAATGTTGGGAATCGTGTGGATGTAGGGAATGATGTGAATGTTGAGAATTATTGGAATGTTGGGAATGTCGAGAATGATGTGAATGTCGGGAATCATGTCAATGATGGGAATGTCGGGAATCATGTGGATGTCGGGAATGATGTGAATGTTGAGAATGATTGGAATTTTCGGAATGTCAAGAATGATGTGAATGTCTGGGATTTTGGGTATAATGGGAATGTCAGGAATCATGGGAATGTTGGGAATGATGGGAATGTTGGAAATGTTGGAAATAATAGGAATGATGTGAATGTTGGAAATTATTTAAATGTTGGGAATGTTGGGAATGATGTGAATGTTGGGAATGTTGTGAATTATGTAAATTATGTGAATGTTGGGGATGATGGGGATGTTGTGAATGTTGGAAAGTATGTGAATTATGGGAATGTTGGGTATGATGTGAATGTCTGGAATGATGGGAATGTTGGGTTGGGTGTGAATGTCGGGAATGATGGGAATGTTGAGTAAGATGTGACTGTTGAGAATGATGGGGATGCTGCGAATGTTGTGAATGATGGGAATTGTGTTAATGTTTGGGATGTTGGAAATGTTGGGAATGATGGGAAAGGTGGAGGAATTGGAACATTCACAGGGCAGCAGCTGAGTCTGGACTGTGTTTTAAATCAGTGATGGTTGAAGTGATCGTACTGACAGAGAACAGAGATACTTACAGCTGGTGTTTGTCTGACATCACTGTGAATCCCCACCTGCAGGTGACACAAATCAAACATACATTCACTCTGTTGTACAGCAGAAGAGAGAGCAGGAGGAAGGAGAACATACAGTAGTACAGTCCAGTTCTACATAGAAATGTAAAGTAATAGATGGTAATATTAATAAAAGTAATTCCAATATCAATATAATAACAGTAATACTAATACTGAGAGCAATAACAGCAGTAGCAGACACAAGATATTCAAAGTATTTATTAGCGATTTCCTTCATGTCCCAGCAGCTGGGATACTGATGATCAGGTCTCCAGTAACCAATAACAGTGATGTTGATATTAAGCAGTCAGTGTGTGTGTGTGTTTGTGTGTGTGTGAGAGTCACTGAGCTGTGAGGTTACCTTGTCAGAGCTTTCAGCTTTCTGCGGATGCCGATGTAGATCTTCATGGACTTCAGAGACCACTCCTTCTCTGGTTTGATGCTCTGAACAACAGCACAGAGCAGTCAGGAGACCGGAGTATGACAGAGATACTGGTTCACACAGAGACCAGGTTCACACAGAGATCTGGTTCACACAGAGCCGTACCTTCTTGTCTTTGAGCAGCAGCAGTTTGTGGTCTTTGATCTGGAACGTTCTCTCCTGGAACTTGTTCCCCTGAAGGAGCTTCGGAGGTTCCTCACGACACTTCAACAGGCCGATCTTCATTATATCACTCTTGTAGGCTGAACAGACACACAAGCAGGCATGTTTAATATTTGGGGGTCATAAGGTTTCTGAACACTGCTGCAGCCTTTAGCTCCAGAATATGATCATGTTCTATATTTATATCCATTGCGCTGTGACAGCAGCTGTGTGACAATCAATAAGTGGAGTTCAGTCTGAAAGTCTGCTGTGTGTGTTCAGTGTGTATTGGACCTACAGGTGAGGATGTTGATGCCTTCTCCTCTAGGAACTCTCTTCACCACCAGGTAGGCCGAGCTCGGGTCGGCCATCTTGCACCACTGCAGAGCTTGCTCCAGGACTTTCTCTTTGGGGTGTAACGGGCGCTCTGACACAACAACAACAACAACAAAAACAACTACAGTCAGGTGGGAGACTCAAATCTCCCAGGCACCCTAAACACATCTGTCCAGAGAGACACACACAGGTGTTAATCTAAACTCATCCCTGGTGTGTCAGAGGGAGAGACAGGTGTACAGGTGTGGTCTTGTTGTCTCACCCAGCTGTCCGTCCTCAATGGCCTCGAACGTCATCCATACGTCTTTGTCTCCGGCCGGGACATTCCTCATGAACAGCACCTGATTGGTCAGCTCCTCGGCACACATGGTGGGAGACACCTGCAGGGATCAAAGGTCACCCAAACTGTCACTCCTGAAAATACACTTTGTGCTTCTCCCACCATGCACTGGGTGAGACGGCTGACATCCTGTCAGTCTGTTTGTAATAACAGAATCAGTCTCTTTACAAACGATCAATCGATCAGTATAAATAGTATTGATGAGTGATCAGTATGCAGGCGTACTTTGAGGGTAATGCAGCAGTCCGGTATCTTCATCTCCAGGTAGACTTCAATGATCAGATCACCGGCCTGAGACAGCTGCACACGAGAACTGTCATCAATATCACCTGAAGCACCTCAGAGCTAACGTGTCAATACTTTACCTGTGCTAATGACCTATCAATACCTTACCTGTACTAACGATGTATCAATACTTCACCTGTAACGACGTATCAATACTTCACCTGTACTAACGGTGTATCAATACTTCACCTGTAACGACGTATCGATACTTCACCTGTGCTAACGAAGTAACGACGTATCGATACTTCCCCTTTACTAATGACATATCAATATATTACCTGTAACGATGTATCAATACTTCACCTGTACTAACGACGTATTGATACTTCACCTGTACTAATGACATATCAATACTTCACCTGTAACGATGTATCAATACTTCACCTGTACTCATGACGTATCGATACTTCACCTGTATTAACGACATATCTATACTTCACCTGTGGTATTTACTAATTGCCAATTCATAACTAATTTATTACTAACTTACCTATAATTGATTAGACATATAACACTGGATTTTAATGTCTGAATAAGTCAGTGTATTGATGAGGTGAGGCATCACTGCAGCAGGGTACCTGAGTGTCCTTCCAGGTGGTGATGAGACTGATTTCCAGCTCGATCTGAGTCTGATGCTCTTCGTCGATCTGAAACAGGATCAGAAGTTCAGTTTGTTGGGGTTTTAGGACACAGAGGAAAAGGACTCCTCTCTGAGTCGTACTCACATCGAAGACATGCAGGTAGTTGTCTATCAGATCCTCTACGATCTTCACCTCGTGTTCTCCTTTCCCGTCAGTCTGGAACAGACTGGGAGCGAACAGCAGAGACAGGTTCTTAGTGCACATCTGGTTCAGATCTGCACACTTCTGGACCCTGAGGGAGAGGAAGGACGTGATGATGAGCTACTGCTGCTAAGCTAACGTGGACACTGTAAACGATGGGCTGATTGTTCTGATATATAATAATTAGTGGTTGTTAGTGGGAGCTCACTTGTACAGGTGACTGATAAGAGCAGCCAGAGTGGTCCTGTTGATTCGAGGAAGACTCCGGATGATCTCTTTGTAGCGGTCCAACCTCAGACTCTTCTGAGGGATTTCTGAAGGTGAAAACAGGACAGAATTTAAATCTGAAAGCACACTGAACATCAGCTGGAGATCTCAGGATGTTTATGAGAAATGTTTAAAACCATGACGATGTTTCAGAATACAACTGGTTGTTTCTGTGTGGGGGCCCCAGCTGGTTAAATACACAGAGCTCATCTGTTGTATAACAGTTTGTTTATGAGACGTCCAACAGGTAGTTAAAGTTCTCATCATCATTTAAAGCTCCTGTCCATCATAGACAATCCCAATCATCGATATGTGGACTCATGTGTGAACAAACCGACTGTTGCACAACTGAATGTTACACACTGCCATTTTGCACAACTGCACCTTTTATATTGTTATTTTTATTTTTGTATATTGTATTGTTACCTTTGATTTTATTATAGTTTCTTTTTGCACTTTACCGTAACTTGCATGACCTTATGTTTCCTCCTTTCAAGCTGCTGGAAAGGATTTCTCTTGGAAATTAATAAAGTATCTATCTATCTATCTATCTATCTATCTATCTATCTATCTATCTATCTATCTATCTATCTATCTATCTATCTATCTATCTATCCATCCATCCATCCATCCATCCATCCATCCATCCATCCATCCATCCATCCATCCATCCATCCATCCATCCATCCATCTATCTATCTATCTATCCATCTATCACTCATTTATCTTACAGGGACATGTCAACAAAACACACATCTGTTTCACTGACTTTAAACATAAAGCTCACTTCAGTGAGTCCTGCTCTCAGAGAAGTAACACCTGGACTCTGGTCTAAAGTATAGTGGACTCACTGGCGGCGTCCTGCCACAGCGGGTGAAGGTCGGCCATGAAGATGGGGTCATCAATCTCTCTGAAGAACCTCTTCAGGACGTCCGTCACGTCCTCGATGAAGTGGTCTCCTATTCTCAGTTTGACGTTTCGAGCATCTTTACGAAACTCTTCCATCAGGAGTTTGATTCTGGATTTGGCCCCGTTCTTCCTGTAGATCCCCTCGTGGCCCAGACCTACAGAGTATGCTCAGAACGTCACTCAGGTGTACAGAGAGCTTAAATGCAGCTGCACTCAGATTTATGAGACAACAGGTCCAGAACAAAGTGGCTGAGCCAAAGGACTTGTTCAGCTTCACACAGACTCATCTGCTGACTCAGTATCAGTGCTGATCTGGTCTCAGCCAGAAGTCCTTACACAGAGCTTCCTCTTTAATGTCATTATTAAAACCAGTGTTTCTGATATCAGTCACAGCAGACTGGTTATACGACCACTAGTTTCACACAGGACACAAACAGCAGTCTCCTGGGTGAAAGTCCCATGTTACCTCCTTACTACATGCTTGCTCTTTAAATTTCCTTCCTAAAGGCTTTCTGGCAAACTTGTGAGACGAAACTGATTTAACGACATGTGAAATAAAGGTTAATGAAGAGAACATCTCAGAAAACCCAAAGGAAAGAAGGTTATCCCGTCCCACAATTCCTTGCTGCAGCAACATTGAAAGCGAGCATGCAGACTCGTCAGTAACATAATTACGTAGCCTATTAGTGTCTGTCTCTTCTTAAGTCCTCATGACCTTTTCCACTGAGCTCAGGGAGACAGAGGACGCCATTTTACCTAAATGGACCGCAGCCCAGGTATGGGACCAGTACTTGGTATTGGCCAATCCTTGATGTTTTGGAATTGGAGAGCTACCTGAGCAGGTAGAGTGATGAAGCTGTCTGCTAAACGCTGCGTAGATCTGTGACAGTTCTCTTTGACTTGATGTTCATATAAAGCATATATATCATTAGACGCTGTGGACACGTCTCATGTTTTTCTACTGATAACCCACAACGTGGTCCTCCTCTTCCTCACCGTACTGAGTGATGAAGGCGATGCAGCTGTCCACAATGATGGGGATGTCGTTCCTGCTCAGCTGCTGTTCCCTCAGAGTGTTTCCTTTCCCGCCGGCCGCTCGTTGGATGTCCGAGTACCACAGAGAGAAGTCTGTCCGTCCAATCCCCTGCAGGTGGAGAGTCCTGATGGAGAGAGGACGTCACATGATGAAGGACGACAGAAACCAAACCAAACAAACTGCAGAGGAACTCCTTATCTCACCTTCCTTTCTCTACTAACACCAGGATGTCTTTCTTCTCGTGGTTCTCAGTCTCGGAGGCGATACCTTCAACACAAACACAGACTGCTTTATCTAAACCCATCAGACAGTCAGACAGGGTGTATTTGTAAACTAGGACCAGGACTGACTGAGCTCTTGCAGACGGTTCAGGTTGATGATGTCTTCCGCTGCTCCGTCTTTTTGGGGACAGATGAAGAGATTGGACTTCTGCAGGACGAAGTAGGCCTCCTTCCACTGTTGAGGGTCCAGCATGGCTCGGTACCGCAGCAGACCGACCCGCTCAAACTCCCGAGTCAGCAGGCAGTGACAGCTGAGGGGGGTCGCAGCCTGATGAGACGGACAGGACGGTTAGTAAAGACTAAAAACTCCACTTCACACAGGACACTTAAATAAGCTTAAAGCAGACTGCTGGGAGGACAAAACCAAAACAAATACCAAGTAAAAGCCAAACCAAACACAACACACGCCCTCTGGACAAAACACAGAAAGCAGTTCAACTCAGACCTTCCCGATGGCTTTGGTCCAGCTGTGCAGAGCGTTGGACGTCTCCAGACCAAACTGATAAAGTTTCTCTGAAGACAAATACAACTCGAAGGTGTAACGAAACCTGAGAGGACAAGAGACAGAGAGACAGAGAGAGACAGACAGACAGACAGACAGACAGACAGAGAGACAGAAAGAGAGACACAGAGAGAGACAGACAGACAGACAGACAGACAGAGACGGAGCTTCAGCTGATATTTAACCTTTAATGATCTTTTGGAAACACCTGATTCAACCTGTCTGTACCTGTCGATGAAGCCATTGTTATTGTTGGACGAGTCGGGTCGACTGATGCCCAAACACACAATGTCTTTAACGCTGATCTGCATGCAGGGATCAGCTGATCGATCCGACTCGTAGAAGAGCAGAGATTGATCCACTGAACACCAGAACTTCTGAAAGTCTGTTAACAAGACCAGGACACATTTAAGAGTTACTGGAAATGTTCCTAATGAACCCCCCCCACACACACACACTACACACACACACACACACCTTCTCGTGTTTTCCTGGACAGCGTTCCTCTGTGGACCGAGCCGGATTTGTAGAGGTACCCAGAGTGAAGGACGGGCTGCATGATCTCATCGTACACACTGGGGTCTGATGGAGAAGACAAGAACATTTTCAGGATTATATTTTCAAACAGTAGAGATCAGACCTGAGGCAGTAGATCACAGTAGATTACATTACATTACGGCATTCAGCAGACACTTTTATCCAGAGCGACTTCCAGATCAGAGCTTTACATAAAGTGCATAGAACCATGATGGAAACAACAAGACGTCTCATCAAACTTGTAAGAGATGAATCACAAGTGCTGTGA
>JAVQJL010038342.1:0-92199 GCA_036024295.1 Nannoperca obscura
TTCAGAATCAACATTGCTGGCGTCTGTGCAATGTAAGTGAACGGGTACATACAGTTGATAGACAGTTGCGATAGCCAATCAGATCACGAGTTGTTGTCAGTAGGCCTTCTAGAAGGCCTCACGTTGAACGTGTCCTGTGATTGGTCCAATCACACGCTGGCGCAGCTGTGTGGTTGTACCAAGATGTGGCCGGCTTGTTGGTGTCTTTCTGATATTAAACTGCGATTTTGCAATTTAGTGTACAATCTTGTTAAAGCTTGCCTGTATTCTATGTGAACTTATAAAAACCTTTTGGACAGATCATTTTAAATACCCTTTTATTTTTTAGTTTTGACAGTACCACATGGAGATATGTTTTAATGGCTGATGCGAGTTTATTGATTTTTAAATGTGCTGGAAAATAGCCTGTTTTGTGCACAATTTAGGTGATGCAATGCCCAGTAGTGCATAAGTGTGTTTCTGTATACTATTTCTCTAGCCGTGGTCACGTGGTGTCATAAATGATGGTATTTATTGAAGTCAGACTAAGTAGGACATCACTGAAGGCCTAGGTGTGAAATGCACGGCCCGCCACTGGAGACACACCAATGTTAGCAGCAACACAATGAGCCAGCAATTAACAAGCAGCTGTGGTCAGAAAGAGCCGCAACACATCATTTTTCCCTCTACATCACAGTTCACATTCTCCGGCTCGCCTCAAAAAACCCCTTGATTGATTTTCCCCTTCATGATTATGACGCACCACCCAATCAGAGTTGATAGTTAGGTACGCTTATATCCACTCGGCTGTAAGACATATTATCATACAGAACCAAGACCTCTGGCAATATAATGAGACCCTATCGGATCTGAATGGACAGACCAGACACTGTTACTAAGAACCAAGTGGACCCATGAAGACCTGTAACAAGAAGGGGCCTTTCTGTGTAGATTTTGCATGTTCTCTCTGTGTCTGTTTGGGTTTCATCCAAGTACTGCAGTTTCCTCCCACAGTCCAAACACATTAGGTTACCTGGCGACTCTGAATTGCCAGGTTTTGAGAGTGTGAATGGTTGTATGTGTCAGCCCTCTGAAATACTGGTGTGAGCTGAGTTTGGCTCCAAATTAGTATAATATAGAAAATGGACAAGTCCTCCAAGTTTAACAACAAACTATATTGTTTGTCCATCCCCTCTAAATGTTATTTGTCTTTACCTTCCATCATACATCTGTTGAATGATGTGACAGAGCTATGGTTATGGTTTGGATAGGTTACGGCACAAAAACATCTGGTTAGGTTTGGGGGAACATCATTTTGGTTAGGGTAACTTCATCATCATGGCTACAATATAAGACATGGTTATGGTTAGCAAATGTCGTTATGCTTTAAAACTCAATGCTGAATATTGGTTGGAAATAACAAACAGTGGTCACCCACGTTTAACTCGGATGTTTTGTTATCTATCCACCCCAACCTCCTCTCTACACAGACTTTGTCGTTTTATAATAACGTCACCTGACTTCTTCCTTTGCTCCCGGGCTTTGTTGCTTGAACATAAACTCTTGCTCAAAAGACTGATGCTGTTGGTTTTTGGGGTAAGAAAAAATTATGGAGGAATGGATGAAGCATCTCTGCTTGTCAAGAATTACTCCAAGTATTGCAGTCTTCAGTCAGACTAAATGCTGCAGGATGCATTACAGTCTCCTGCTGACCTCCCTGCATGCTGATCTTTGTGCAATTGGAAAAAGCACCTGATGGGACCACCAGTCACTGTAGGTGTCACCAAATCCACTGAAACAGATGGTCCTCAGAATTAACACCACACCCTTTAAGAAAACAAATATGTTTTTATTAAACTATGCTTATCTGGATTGTGAGGTGACTTTACATTGAACTACTTTCAGCTTTAATAACATCACAGGATTGTACTATTGCCTAAACGTCAGAGTATTAAAAGAATATGTGCTAATTCCAGCAGTAGGGCCTTATGGAATTAGAAGCAGACGTAGACAGGCCCAGACACCCGCCGTGGCAGAGAATTTGTTTGGAATTCATGTCTCCAAGGAAAATATGAAACTGCTTCAAATCATCAGATTTTTGATAGCTTCTTTTATGCACATGCATGCTCTTCCTTTCTGTTGTTTGGCTTTCTCTTGTCTCCTCATCACAGATACCTTTACAATGCATCAGGAAATCACAATTACAGTGATTTCTTTTTTTTTGCTTGAATTAAACATATATACACAGATTTCCTGTACTAAATGCAATGTTTCACCAGTGCATCCGACATCTGGACAGGACTATGCCATCACCATATTGTATTAATAATGAGTTGTGTACTGTCACACACATGTCTATAAAGAGACCCAGGGATGTTTGAAGATGACACATCTTGATTTGAGTAGGTAGCTGCTCCTGAAAATCTCAGCACTATTCAGCTGATGAGCAAGGTGTGGCCTCAAATGAGCTGCAAGGAGGGTATATAGCACACACACACACACAGTTGCAAAAATGCTCTACATGTACCACCATGCATATGTTAAGTCAGACAGACAAATAAAATTAATTAAAATTAAAATTAAGTGAGATATTTAATCTGGCATCAACCACAGCCAATACCAATAAGACACACTAAACATTAGACAAGCTGTGAAATGTTGTAAATGTTTTAAATCTATATGAAACAATTATTTTCACACCGATACACATTGACACACATGCACACATGCAAACTTACACGAATTTGCCTGCACTGGAGACATCTCGGGGTGTACAGCTGGTATTGATATCACGGCGTGCTGGGGTGTGCAGGTCTCGTCGCACGCCACCCATTCTGTGTGTGTGTTACCATTCCTAATGAATCCCATTCACTGAATCATGCGATAGGGAGTTGGCAGTGTTGACTGTGGTGACTGCACGCTCGCCGCCTTCCAGCTTTTAGGAATAAAAGTCCTTTCCTTAGTCTCCACACATATAATGGCTTTCTAAGTGGCTATTCTATTTCTCCCTCTCATTCTCTCTAAAACACATACACACATACACACACACACACACACACACATATAATCAGTCCCTTGTTTCTCATTTATCTAGGCAGAGTTCTGCCATTAAAATCATCAATGTACCCAAACGTTCCCACTTGCTTGCTTGTTTCTAGGCAAAATTTACACATGCTTACTGTCAACAAATCCTGTGAAAAGAGCTCAGCAAGACATTAATCTGTTTGTCAGTACTGTGGCAATAAGCCCCAAACCTATTCACTCACAAATATATGTATATATATATATATATATATATATATATATATACATCAAACACTACTGCATTTGCCAAGGACTATTTTCAGCAGCAGATTTATACACATTTAGTGCTCTAGTGAGTATTTGTGGCAGCTGGACAGTGTATGCAAGATTGACTCAAAATAATCTACAGTGCCGATGTTCATTTTAATGAAGGAACATGTCCCTCAGAGTGATTCATCTATGTGTTCTTTTATTGTTTTTGGAAAAAAAAGGAGCTGCTTGGCAAAGAACATTCACTATAAGAAAATATCAGGATTTCGTTACACAGAAAATACTTAGTACTACAATCAGTTTGTTGTTGGTTTTTGGTCTTTTTATGGGAGTAAAAAATACTGAATATATTTTATCCTTTTTATTACTGTTTTGTTTCCAGGCAATGTTTAATTTAATCCCAGTAATTAAATACAGAGTTTTCAAAGGATTTGAAAGATTTGGAAAGTTTTAGAGTTTGATTTGTCCTGGATCAACTATAATAAAGATTTCTCATCGAAGAAAGGTCATGGAGATAGTTAGGTTTTTAACCATGACAAAAGCAAAATAGAGTAATTTACAGTCACTGTCAATAGCAAATAAATAAAAATGAAGAAAAAGAATGAATAAGATATTTATAAAGAAAGTAGGTCTCTGAGATTCTTTCATATCTGCTCTTTTGTTGTTGAGTGAATGACAATAGCTGCAATAACTGAGGATAAAGACTTGTTAAGCCAAGGGTGAGAATGATGCTGAAGCCACCGGCGAGGACAGACGATCAATTTGCAGTTGTGGTTGGACATGCCTTTAGCCAGGAGTGTTAAGCTCTGTACCCAAAATAAACTAGCAGCTGTGGTGTGTATGAGCGTGTGTATGAGTGTGCATGTGCGAGGGAGAAATAGCCATCCTCTCAGCACCACAAATCCAATGACGCTTGAGATTGTAGTAATGGACCAGGATTGAGAGAAAGTTGCTTTTATCTTGTTCCATGTTGCTGCTATATTGACTGACTGGATGGAGGGACAGATGTCTGGATGAATGGAAACCAGATTCTTTCACTTGTAGTGCTGTCTCCTTTTTCCATTTTCTGGCTGTGAATAATTGTGGAGGACATGGGGATGGTCAAATACAACCGAGTTCCATGAAAGAGTATGTCAATGAAAGATCGACAGATGTCAGAATGTGGTGGGATGTAATGTGTTTACGTGTGCAAAGTGAAATTGTTAGTGAACCAAAAAAATAAATGCCTGCATCCTCAGCCTCCTGTTTGAATTTAGTTTCCAACATATAATAGTACTTGTGATAGACTGCCATTTTGGGAATATGCTTATTTGCTTCATTCCGCTAACTAAGCTGCTGGTTAGCTTAGCTAGCGTAAAAGCTAAAGCAGCTAGCCTGGCACTGTGCTGGCTTTAGAGGTGGTGGTAGGCATCTTTATGCTAAGCTAAGGGTGTTTTCACACCTAACATGATAACATATTTCTGTATATGTCATCAGATACCAGTACATTACTTAAATGACTCCTGCATTTTGGTGACTTGTGTGCAAACCAAACTTGGGAACCAAACAATAAACTAAAGCCCCTCTCCTGCTTGTCATTTGTACTGTAGATATCCGGGAGACAGCGTTTGTTTATGCCATCACGGCGGCCGGTGTGACCCACGCTGTGACCCAGGCCTGCAGCATGGGAGACCTCCTGCAGTGTGGCTGTGAGGCGACCAGGAACAGAGCACCTCCAAGGCCGTCTTCTTCATCCTCCTCCTCTGGGGACGGAGTCAAGTGGGAGTGGGGGGGCTGCGGAGATGATGTGGAGTTTGGTTATGAAAAATCGAAACAGTTTATGGATGCCAAGAGGAGAAGGGGCAAGAGTGACATCAGGACGCTCATTGACCTGCACAACAACGAGGCTGGGCGCCTGGTATGTTTCGAACGAATACCTCAGTTTGTCTGTGCAGTTTAAGTTAAAATTTTGAACGGGTAGAGTTAGAAAGAGATTGAACACAACTGCATTGCACCTGAAAAAAATATTTTAACTGCTACTGTAGTGTACTATACACCAGTCTGATTTCACTAAACTCTTAAAGATTTTGACAGCAAAGGTGTTGCTTGTCCTGTGGAATGTTCCGTCATTCCACGAACATGCAAAAGAGAAAGACACCGCCCCCAGCCATATTTGTGTAGCGGTGTAAGCTGATATTCTAACAAGAATCAGGTTTCTGAAACACAAAAACAAGAGCGTGCCACATATTTTGTTTTCAAGCCTCCGAGGCAGGTAGCTTCTAACATTTGCACAGCCCTTGTAGAAGTTTAATGTTCCTCTTTGTTGCTCGTATGAACATCGAGAGAAGTATGTCCTCGACAAGTCATGCTACCGAAAGACTGAAGATAAAGTGGCAACTTTCAAGAGTAGTTAATTACGTTACATTATAATATAGCTCAGTAAATCTTCCAGATCACATTTACTTTTAGCTGTCAGTGTTCTGTTGGTCTCAGTTTGTTCCACCCACTTGTAGAAATGTTGACACATGCACAGGCAAAACACAGAGTTACAAAGTTCAGTTGGGGTCAAAAGAAGGTAGAGCAGAGAGGAGGATTTTGGGATATCGTCCAATTGCAGCATTAGCGAACAAACCATTTGAACAAAAGATGAGACCTGCACAGAAGTGCCCAGAGGTTGAGAAATAAGCTTGCTGTGATGTGTGCAAATGTCTGTTTATGTGCATGCATGTGTGTGTACTGCGTTTTGCCAGGATATGTGTGTGTGTGCATGTGTGTGTGTGTGTGTGTGTGTGTGTGTGTGTGTGTGTGTGTGTGTGCGTGTGTGTGATGGGTTAATTATGTGCAGTATAAGTGAATGATCTGTTGTCAAGGCTTGTTAAATGTAGGAAGGCCAGAGGCAAGATGGAAGGAGAGGGGGGTTGGAGAGTTAAATTCCTGTCTGCTTTTATCTTACCTATCTATCAGTGTGTGTATTTGTGTGTGTGTGTGTGTGTGTGTGTGTGTGTGTGATCCAGTGGCTTTGTCTGTGATATATCGTGAAAACACAATAGTAAATTACTTCTTTAGAGAACTTGTCATTTGTCAAAAGCAGTTCTGTTTCACTTCAGGGTACACAGGGTTTCAGGGTTTAAGTTTCCTTTGTCCCCTTTTTTCTGTTTGATCAACCTTCTCTCTTTCTCCCTTTTTCTCACCTGTTTGCCCTCCTTTCCTTCCCTCTCTTTCCCCTGCCACCCAAAACCCTAAACCCACCCACCTCTCCATGCTTTCCCCTCCCAGGCGGTGAAGCTCTACATGCGGACAGAATGCAAGTGCCATGGACTTTCAGGCTCGTGCACCTTGCGCACATGCTGGAAAAAGATGCCTCATTTCCGCGAGGTCGGCGACCGCCTGCTGGAACGCTTCAACGGCGCTTCCAAGGTGATGGGCGGCAATGATGGCAAGACCCTGATCCCTGTCGGCCAGAACATAAAGCCGCCAGATAAACAGGATCTAATCTACTCTGACGAGTCTCCCGATTTCTGTCTTGCAAATCGGAAAACTGGTTCACTGGGGACACGGGGGCGCATGTGCAACAGCACAGCCATGGACATCAGCGGTTGTGATCTGCTGTGCTGCGAGCGTGGCTACCGGGAGGAAACAGTGGCGTTTGAGGAGAACTGTCTGTGTCGTTTCCACTGGTGTTGTGTTGTCCAGTGCAAGAAATGCTTGGTCCGAAAAGAGCTTAGTCTCTGTCACTGATGAACTGATGAACTGAGGTTGAGAGCAACCACTATGACTTGGTTAAATATAATTACTTCTGTTACTTTTTTAGTTTTTTGCTTTAGTTTGGCTAGTGTTAGAGAAGGATAGCGTTTGGACTTTCATGTTGATGCCTTTTGTTTCTGTTTTTGCACCTGTCACAGTCAAAGCGACAAATATTTCAAATTTGAAATAGTATTTGGTTCAAGTTCTGGCTGTTTGGTCCCCAGGATTTGACAGACATAAGAGGGGTGATGGCCAAAGGTTCGAAAGGTACAGAGAGCAAATGCAAGTACATGGAAACAATGGCAAATAAGTAAAATTGAAGGTAAAACAGAGAAATGTTTCTTTCTGAACTACCTATTTTTCTTTTGTATATGAAAGAGGACCAAATAATGTGACAGTTGTCCATTTTAATATAAGAGGATGCATGGAGAACTTAATGTGGCACAGTTTCTTAGTGTTACTTCCATACCAGTTCAAAAGCAGAGCTTGATGTTGACTGCTATCTAAAACCAAAGAGTTTCAGGCTTCAACTTGTGCTGATGCACCTGAATTGATTGTGGAATTTTCTTAATTGCCTGTTCACTATGCCCTATTCCCCTTATTACTTTTTGTTGCTACCCCTGCCAAGCTTCCCATTCTCACATGGTACAGATGCAGTTTACAAAAACAGTGGAAGATTCTTAGTCTTAGTTGAAACAATGGGTCCTTGATTTCAGACAGAGATAGACACTTTTTTTTTCAGTTTTGCCGGCTGAAGTTACAACTGTCACTGGCAGCTTTTATCAGCTGTAGCTACCTAGCGAATTATGCTAATGAGTCGGTTGAATGAAAATGGGAACAGTTAGCTAAAGAAATGACCTTGGAAGTAACTCTGCCTTTGGTTACTAGCACTTGTCATCTTCTTTAGGGCAGTTCAACCCACTGTTTAATCCATTCTTTACACTTTTACTCCCATATTCTAAGTTTTGGAAAAGCTAAAAAACACCACCCTGCAAACTCTTTATACACCGCGTATCCCTCTTACTACAGCTCCATGGGCATTGCTTCAGCAGGTGGAGCTTGACAGACCTGCTATGCCTTGTTAAGGTTGCTAAACTATGATTGGACAATTGCTGTTGCATGGGAGGGGTTTAGCGAATGGTCAGTTGTATAAACTGGCCACTAATTGACAAGTGCCACACTGAATATTATGAAACTCCTTGAGTATTTAAGAATTCTTTTTCTAATATCTGTTATTTTAAGTAATTCAGAGACATTGCTTTGCATCTACAATATGCTGTACACCAGTAGTGTAACAGTGCGACAATATTCTAAATTATGCATTACCAGTAATCAGAGCATCTTTACATTTTACCGTCACAAAATCTTTTTTTTTTTTTTAAATCTTGATATCAATCTGTCTCTCAGTTACTGCAGCCTAGCTGTTTAATGGAACAGGCACAGCAAACACAAAACAAATGCTGGTCTTGACTTTTTTTTCACAAAAAAGGGAACTAGTATCACATTATCATATTTGAAGAATGCTGTCAACACCATGTTTTGCAGGTGTGGACTTGGCCTGCCAGCAAAGACTGTTATTTATATAAAGATATGATGACAAGACTACTTCACTTCCATCTCTCTCAGAAGCACTTTGGATACGATGGCTGCCGTGGACTTCTTCAATAGCTTGGTAATAAAACCTTTTTGAGGTTGTCTGTCCCTTTTAAACCAAAAGAGAAATCTTTATTTACATGACATTTTTTGGTATCAAGAAAATGTATATAATGTATTTTGTTTGTATCTGACATGATATACAGGGCTAATGTAATAATGCACTTTGGATGTTAGCTTTCGTTTGATACTGTATGTGCATATTTGTATGTGCGTGTGTGTGAGAGAAAGTGTTGAGTATGTTTTTGTGCAGGTTGGCCAGTTATCACCGTATCCTTCAACTGACAGTACCTTTTATATACTGTATTTTTAAGTTACTGTCTGACGTTAAACTGCATTATGTTGGTTATTAAAAGCACACTGCTCTTTGACTCTCTGTCTCTGCCTGAGGCAGACTAGATCTTTTATTTGTTGTTCATTTTCAGAGGAAGTATTTTCCATAAATATATTTCCCATAAACCATAAATCACGTCATCTCACGTTGTACGTTTTACTACCAGAGAATGTACAGTAAGTATGCTGAACTATAATACTGCATTGCTTTCACTTTATCTGTTGAGGCTGTTTGTCTTTGAGTGAGTGAGGTTGGATGTTATCTTACCCCCAAGGATTCAGAATCATCTTGTTTTGATCTTGCAGTTGGTGGTGTTTATGTTTAAGGAAGTTATCATGATTCAGATCTGGCTTTTCCCGAAGTTACATTGTTACTTTCATTATCTGCTGTATGACAGCTTCTTGCAGGGTCAAAATCAAATGACTACCTGATTAGTGGCAGGTTTTAAGATGGCAGTGATGTCAAGAATATCTCCCAAACCCTTTATCAAATGTATGTATATATAAAATTAAACTTGTGTGCAGCTTTGTTTAGTAACTAGACCAACATAATTACTACTTCAAAGTGAGATAGCCATCATTATATTTTGAACAGTGGATGTTAGCAGCTATCCCTACATTTACGACAATATAGTCAGTTATTTTTTTTAAATATTCACAATAAGCTTTTTGAAAAGAAACAAGGCCTCAAAGTTTCATATTTTGCAGTCTTGTCATTTCACTGACAAAGTGCACAATGACCCAGCACAACGTATTGGGTCATTATTAGCACGATCACTATAGCAGCAGTCAAGCCAATGAGGATAATTCTATAGTATGAACAGCACATATGTATTTAATATTAGAATTAAATCAATAACAACAAAACAAACAAAACAACAACTGTCAGACACACAAAGGGCCATATTTTGTTTGTGGTGGTGTTGGCGTGTACATGGTAATCATGATGAAATGCTTTTTAGTGTGCTATTATTGTTGTAACTTTGATTGTGTTAAGGCCTCATGATGGTGGTAATTATCAGAAATAATGGAACTACAGAAGTCACATAATGGGATGTTCATATGATGTTTTAGGTTGACGTTATGTAACTTCTTTAATGGGATAATGGGTTGACAAAGTCACATTAACAGTTCTGTCTGACTTTGTTTAATTCTTTGTCAATTCCTGCACATGTTAAATTAAGCACACCTACGTACTTCCAATTTTTGGACATTATTCTAAGCAGGTTTGGTGGAAAACAACACAATGTAGCAGAGCAAAAGGAAAAAGGATATAAAAGCATTGTTTTATACAAGAATGGAATTGTAAAACATGTTAGTGACAGCTTCATAATGCAACCCATTTTGGCTACCAAGGTTGTGATAGTGTCAAACAACTTACCTGTCCACAGGTGTTACAGGATTCATTGATTTGTCATCTATTTAAAGACATTTTGTCATGTTTGCTTCACATTTTGTAATGATCTTCATGTTTGTATTCTTCAGAAATCATTTTGCATTATGTTGCATTTTCATTTAGCATAAAACAACCATTTGTGACTCACATTCAAAACACTATTAAAATAAAAAGTAAAACATTCATGTTCTTATTAAATTGTTTTACCTCATTCTTTTCATGTGCATTATTGGATTTATGAGACTTTGGGTAATGAGACACTTCTTTTCAGGTGCATTTTACAGTATATTTGCACAAATTCATTATTCAAACCATGTTGACATATACTGGTGTACATAAAATTAACTGATTCTAAGTATCAAGATCCCCGTGCAAGAAAAATAAAGAAAAATCAGCATCCACTTTTTGTTGTATAGCATATTTTATCAGTAAGTTTTTGTAAGTAAGTGTAAGTGTCAGCTTGAACTTTAAACGTGATTTTGAGCCCAATCCTGACAGGAATATTCCACATCAAACCTCTCGTACTAAATACTATATCCAGTAAGGAGAAGCAGCACAAAGCAGAGGTTTCAACATGCCAAAATGAATATAAACATTTACAGACTAATTTAATAACATCTTATATCATTTTTTCCTTCCGGAGTTCTTCCAGACATTATGTGAGTGTTACATGCATTTCATTTTTTTGATATAGGCACAGGGTCGAGCTAGGTATTCTCTTTTGCAATGATTTCCACTAAATCATATTTCCGCAGCTCTGCCTTGATTTGATTAATTTTGCCATTCAGCAAAACGAGGTGTTGTTTTGAAGTATTTATGCTGTAGAAATGAAAAGGGGGGGAAAAAAAGAAAAGTGGGCCTGTATTAGTTTGAGCTGTACAAGTTGACACAAGTTCATATTTTCCAGGAATTTGTTGCACGGTTGTGTGCAGCAGAGTTGGGCCAGCAGTTGTGCTTAAGACATGGAGAGGTAGGCCAAAGAGAAGGAAAATGCCATTTGACGCTTGTCTCCTCCTATCTCACCTACTGTAAATCCTTTGCCCTCTCCTCTCCTCTCCTCTCCCTCTTTAGGCTCTGCAGGCATTCAGCGCTGCATGGGCAAAGCCAGAGAAAATAGACAAGTGAGCAGATAGATTTATTGGAGCATTGGTATAAATATAGCTGTCTGTCGACATCTGTGTGCATGTGGCTGCATGTGTCTGTCTTTGTCAGTTAGTGTGTGTGTGTGTGTGTGTGTGTGTGTGTGCATATATCCATATGTGTGTGTCTGTGGGAGTGCACAGCCAGGTTAGAATGGGTGTATTTTTCCATGTGTCCCTCTGAGAGAGAAATAGTGCCTGAGGAATGCAACATTGTCCCTGCTAGAGATGAGTTTTGTCTCCACCTACAATGACTGTTAAGTGCATATGCACACACAAACAGACTCACACAAAGCATTAATGAAGGGTTGTCACTGTGAATGGTCATTTCCGTAGATCAGTCAGATAAATAGAGTCTTGTCTTTTCTTATCTCCTACAGTGCAATCTTGGTGGTCTGTTGCTTTTCTTTACCACACATTTACTGTACACGTATGTGTGTGTTCACTGGCAGAAAAACAAGGAGAGAGCTAGAACATGGGTAGGAGGGATGGGATTATATTAAAATGAGAAATGAGAGGGCCAGTACAAGGAAATGAGCGACAAGGGAGGGAAAATTATTAATGAATGGAGGAAAAAGAGAAAAGGAGGGAAAGTCTGAGAGAAACATAGTGAGAGTGAAAGAGACACAGAAAGAGAACTTAGCAGTAACCCGACACTATAATGCTCTTCCATTTGTGTGAACTCTCCTCCAAACCTCTATCAATCTAGCAGTGAGATGTTGCTTACACAAAGGGCACATCTCGAGATCAACTCTGTGTGGGGTTTCATCTGATACCAATGACTGTAATTACAGGAGTGGGAGACACACACACACACACACGTACATACACAGAAACATGTTTAATACAGACCGTGAAATGAAGCAATCAGAACTGACTGAAATATGCACTAAAAGTATAATTTATCAAGATTGAGACACGCACATTCTCAAATTTGCACACATCCATATGGACACACACACTCACACACACACACACACACACACACACACACACACACACACTCACTCACACTCACTCACTCACTCACTCACACACACACACACACACACACACAAACACACACACACACAACCTCCTCTTTGGCTTTTGGAAGAGACAGTGATCTTTATGAGTTAATGCAGGCCCTGGAGGTGATGGCTCAGCTGCTGCCTAAGTTCCACAGCCCACCCAACTAGGCTGCTAGTGCTAGGAGATTTAATAGTCCATTTTGTGCACAACATTGCATCTCTGCCTTTTACGCACAGCTTGCCTCAGCACCCTTCACTGACATTTACTGTACAACAAAACACATCAGGAGTATATGACTTATCGTGCACAGGGGTTGTTCCTGAACACGAGGTGAGCCGAGTGCTAGGCCAGATGAATTGCTGTGCAGATAAAGCTCAGCTAGAGGAGTTTCACTTTAAAATGTATTTTGGCAAAATTACCCTCCTCCTTGAGAAAATATGAGCCCTTTACTCGAGGAACCTGTCATCATTGCAACATCCTGAAACAACACTTGCTGCCTTGAGAAACACTCACATCATTATCGTGGGTGGATAAACATTGAGATGACCTTGCAATGGTGTCTTTTACTCATCTCGTTCACCCTCACTCCCCTAAATCTCCCCGCATCTGCCACATCTCTCTCTCTCTCTCTCTCCCTTCGTCACATCTTACTCGGGATTGTGTCATTTATCAAACTCCGTAACTGTCTCTCACAACCCCTCCTCTCTTTCTCTCTGTTATCTTGGGTTGTGAAAACATGGCCGCCAGAGGTTGGTGGGAGACAGAGGTGGGGGGCCTGCTATCTACTGTGGCTGCTTTGGCACAGTGTCTGTTCCTGTGTGAAGACAGGGCAGGTCTCTTTCTCTTTAGGCCAGAGTCAATAAACACGGCTGTTTGTACAACAACAGTCAGGGAATGCCTTGATGGGAAGCAGACTACCAGCTTGTGTGTGCACATGTGAATGGACAACTTGTGATCAGTGTACAATGCATCTTTTCTGTTTGCATGTTTCTCTACGGGAAAGATGAGTGAGACAAGCTGCAGTAAAGGGCCAATATGGCATTTAGGTATAGTGTGGCAATAATACAGTACAATGTTACAGGTCTAAGTAGTCTTTATTAAACTACATCAATTAAGTCTCATTTGCACAATACCACATACATGCTGGACTGAGATGGTCCATTCATTTTGGTGTTTGAACACAAGATGGCGTCCTTGGAGCAGACAGTTGACGTACTGTAATGCTACGCCTCCATTCTACCTGGCATGACAGACTGTAGTGAGAGGACTGATGGAAATGATAATAATGACCACAAAATACTAAAGGGAATGAAACAAAATTCAAATTAAACTAAAATAAAGTCAAACATAGCATATATTAAATAATGCAAATAATGGATTAAAAGGAAACATGGCAAAAACACATGACTTCAAGGCATTTTAAGTAGAGCTGTCCATTAGCTGGCTTGGTTTCAGTTCCCTCAAATTTTCAGCCAATGTGAATATATGTACAATATTTAGATTATGTGTGCTTGTGTTAGTGTGTGTTTGTGTGTGCTGGTACTGCTTTTATGTTTGCCAGATAGAAAAAGAGACATTTTTATTGACATTTTGAGCTTAGTAAACCATATAATTATCCAACTGTTCTTCATACGGCTATTTTGCTCTAAAGCTACGATAAGGGCTTGTAAACACAGTCTTGAATCCGCTGTGCCAGCTACCTTGTATACCTCCCTAGTTGAATTACACACACACACAAACACATACGCTAGAAGTACACACACACACACACACACACACACAAACAACGTTTTGAGTCAACAATAGCACACAAATATGCTGTAATCATCCACAATTAGGGATACCCAGGGGTAAGTGAGGCGGCAAGGAAAACAAGCACTTTTGATTCTCTTGACAAAAAGAATGGGTGACTGTGTGTGTGTGTGTGTGTGTGTGTGTGGACAAATCCATATGAAGTCCTCAGAACAGTCTTATTCATGCCCATGCTTTGCCAACAGTGTTCTGCTGGGTGTGTTACATGGATTATTGAGTTGAGACAATGTCTTTTAGCTCAGAAGGTTGTGGTTTAAACCCTGTGAAAGTGTCCTTTCTGGCCTTTAACACTGTATGAAGTGTGTGTAGTGAAGAAAGAGAAGGTTTAGGAGGCATGAGGTTCGACAAAGGTCCTGGACTGGGCTGAAATCCAGGATATCACACATCCATGTTAGACAATCGGGTAACCTCATAAAAGTGGTGACCCAGGTGGCTTCTAGAGTGGCTACATACACAAAGAACATAGTTCATAAGACTGAAATTGTAAAGTGTTTTCTTTATTATTAAAACTTTGATGAAAGTTCAATTTGATTTCTTTTTGATGCCCCATTTCAAAGTTTGAAGATCAAAATTAATGGAATGGCTTAGTAATTCTAAACAATGCATTAATGTGACCCTATTGAAATTCAAATCACTGTGTACCTTCGGTTGAACTGAGATTCTAAAATATGACTCTTTCACTTTCTCCCTTTCCCAAAAAATACAACCCAAGAAATATTTTCTTTTCCATTCACTGGGGAGAAAAAGATTCACAGAAGTGTAGCAGCCCACTTTGGTGCCTATTTTGTTAAATGATTCTCAGCAAAGTTTTACCTCCCCTCAGGCGTTTTATTCTCTGTACATTCTGTGAATAGTCAGGATCATCCAAAATAAAGCCAGTTCTCACAACCCCCGGGATATTTTCATTCCCAGCAACGACGGGTTAATTGATTAGAACCACACCGGAGTCCCGGAATGGGGATTGCAACACAGACACAATAAACTGCAAACAACTTTGTAACTGTTCTAATAACATGCATGTGTTACTGGCACAAGATGGTACAACAAACATTCAATCTACAGCATAGCATGTGTGGGTGTATGTTCTGTAGATTATTAAAATACATTGAGAGTAATTGATTGAGTATGCAATAACAAATGTTATTGTTGTCAATCATAGTGAAGGAATTCATATTCAGGAATTATATTCTTCCTTTGCTGTAAGATGAAGCCAAACAGTGTCATGTTGTTGCTTCAGTCAAAGTGTCCTGGGCAAAAGGACTCAAGAAGAAAAACAAAAAAATGAAGTGGAGTGTGGAGTGAATGAAGGAGAGCAAAAATGCTTTCATACGAGTACTTTGTTTTTAACTTTCTGTTTTGCAAACCACACTTCAGTCACAGAAGCACATCGATCTCGGATACTGATTGTTTAACTGGAAGCCCTGTCATTTGTCCCATGTCCCTGTGGTGTAATTGCACAGCTGTTCCTTCTTTTGCACTGTTTGTCCTGCACTGCCTGCTCTCCACATTTCACACAAAATCCCTCACAGAACATGTGTCCCTGCATGCAAAAACATACAAACATCTACTCTTATTGACAGTCTCATGCACCCACACTTTTTTCTCCACTTTCTCTGTCTCCTATGCGCTCTCTCTCTCTCTCTCTCTCTCTCTCTCTCTCTCTCTCTCTCTCTCTCTCTCTCTCTCTCTCTCTCTCTCTCTCTCTCACACACACACACACGCATGCACGCAGAGCCAAGAATTTGCTTGTTAGATGTTTGTTACTAGAGTAGAGCCTTGTAATTGACTAACCTCTGCTCTGCCGCGTTCTCCTCTGCTTTGCTCGTTTTCGTCAGCTCACTCCAAAACTCTCCAAGAAACTTGAACTTCGCTTGAACTCCCTCCTCCAGAGAGACAGGGGAGCTCCAGCGAGGGTGTGACAAACATAACTTCTGTCAGTTAATATACTGCGCAGTGGACTGTCATAGTGTTATTAATCCATGCGCTGAGAGAGAGTGAGGTGAAGAAAGGCCAAGACTAGCCAGACACACAGAGAGAGAAGATGAGCGATTTTGGAAAATAGCCACAAGCTATCTTTAAATTACTATATGTTGTAATTATTTCTGACCTTCTATCATAAATCCTATCATAGTAAACCACCTTCTACTTAATTTGGGATGTATGAGAGCCTAGGTTGACAGTAATAGTGGTTTGGGTTCATGGTAGGCCTGTGCGAGCATTAAATGGTGAAAGTAACCATGACACCCACTCTCCTATTTCTGCAACAATGAAGTCAATCTAAAAGTTCATGGCAGTAAAGGAGGGACAGTCCAAACCAATGAAAGCTCATTACTGTACTGTGTAAAATGCACCAACGTAAAGACACAATGGGAACCCTCTACAGTGTAAAAGGCAGTTATACTACATCACCATTTATATCGGCCTCTATGTGTCAGCCCTGTCATTGACTGGGTGTACCCCACCTCTTGCCCAATGTCAGCTGGGATCGGTCAGACAGTTTGAATGTCACTTTTTCTGCCAGAGGTGTCTTGCGTTATATTATACTGAATCTGAATATGCATAGTCCAAGTAGCATGGCCAAGCATTTACTATTCATTAGAGGCGAAGACTACAAAAAATAAGTACCACCACTGTCTTGGTGAGAAAGAATTTCTTAACACTTACTTTATATATGCCTTAAGCCCAACATGAACTTAAAGTTATACAACTGGATTTGAAAGAAGGCATAAATAAAGAACTTAAAGATTAAATCTTATATTTCCATGTTCTTCATTTCAGTAATAAATCACTGCTGCTACATTGTACTGCCATAATAACGATTTAAAGTCTAATTGCACAAGACCAGAAAGTACATATTCATAAATACTGTATGACCTAATGTGTTTACATGGCACTCGCCACCAGACTGTGAAAACTTAGCTTGGCTGTGTCTTTCCCTGCAGGACAATAAAGTTTCAATTGAACCAGACGCTGCAACTCGACAAAAATATCGACACTGTTGGGAAAACTCAGTGTTTTGGTTTATTATTGAATTAAATGTTCAGCAGGTTCATATTTCATGTAGCAGAGTGAGTGAGAGTGAGATAAAAATAATAAATAAGGGCTACAGGAAAAACATTCAGGCACAAAATAGGGAACTATGAAATGAACCTGGCATCAGAGTTTGACAAAAATTAAGTCTTTATGTCTCTAGACACAGGAGTCAAGTTGAACTGAGACTAGCACCAAAATGTTTCCCACATCATTTTTAATGAATGTAACTGAACAGGAACATATTCTGCAGTGAAGAATGGGAAACAATTAAAGTGGCGTGTGTGTCTGTGTGTGTGTGTGTGTGTGAGAGAAGGAGTGTGAGTGATTGAGAGAGAGACAGAGAGAGAAAGAGAGAGAGAAAGAGACAGCAGAACCAACTCTTTGGCAGAGGACTTCAGTCCAGATGTGGAAGTTGTGTGCATTATGTGTCTGCATGTACGTGAGTGTGTGCGTGCACAATATCCCTTTTCATTATGAATAATGGATAATAGGTCCATAGCATGAATATGTAGCATGTGTGAAAAACATTCTGTCGCCTGCTGGGACCTGCACTGGAACCTACACATTCATATCAAAATAATTAGGCCCCAAAGTCATCATCCCTGAAACATTTTGTGAGTAGTAATGCTTTAATAAAAACAGGCGGGGCCTTTTCCTTACTATTTGATAAAACCACACTGACTCAATAGTAGGTAAATAATTTGAGGTCAGAGACATAATAAACTTATTAAATACACTTTAACTAATGGATTGCATCAAGTAGCATTCCAATGAAAGCCCATATATACAAGGACAAGAAGAAAGAGATGAAAAGTTAGTCATTATGAAGTAAAAAAATGCTCATGGTATGTTTTTTTAATTACATTATTTTAGTTACTTTGCATATTTGCATTGTATATCTTTGCAGTTACTACCTTGTAAATTTTATTTAGCACTACAATTATCTTTTTTATTTTAGCAGATGTGACTGTTAATTGCTGTTTTAAACAATATATGAACCCACACTTAAAGAGAGCCTAAGGAACAATCACAGGTTAAAGAGTCATAAAGTCAGCAAACTGACTCAGTAATGTCAGTTACGACAATGTCTAGTTATGGTTTGTTAGCATTAGCTAAGCTACTGGTCGCACCACATCAAGTAAGGCTGTAGCTACACCATCACTGAGCATACTGACCTGAGCAAGGCCGCGTTTTACTGCTTACAGATTCAACTTTACATGTTTAAGTTGAGAAATGTGTCATTGCCAATTCCAAAAGTACACAGTTTCGCTTTAAGTCAATTATCTGACTTATTATCTCATAAAGTTGACTTAGTAAGTCTAATTTCTTTTTTATTTTACTATTTTTATTTTGTGAATACCATGAGCATTTTTATCTTTATTATGGCTTATATATTTATATCTATATTCATTTTATTTTTCTGGCAGTAATGGACTTCTTTTACAGTAAAGGGGGAAAAAACACCTTTAACATGATCTTTTCATGATTTGGTTAATTGAAATGCCTCCTGCATCACAATACATGTCCTCTCTGCTGCTGTTTTTGATTCTCTGAGAGAAGATTGAGGGAGACTGGGGAGTAACATATGAGTCATGAGTTAATTCAAAAAGTAATGCTATCATCAGTCATGATGAGAGTAAGAGAGACTTACAGATCGGGATGACAGCGTGCAACACATCCTGCCGTAGAACTGAACCCAAAGTCACCAAAACCACTAAGTCTACTAACAACCCTGCCTCGCTTCCATGGCTTGAAATAATTAAGCACAAAGTTGCCATCCCTGCCAAATCTTACAGATCAGGATGCTGTGATAAATCTCTCTGGGAGAAAATTTGATGTGGGATTGTTTCCCTGATCTTCTAAATTTGTGTATGGCAACTTAATTGCATCTGAATGCTGAACCCGTGTAGTGTTTTACTACTCTGGTGACTCCATGCTGGCAGAATGCTTGCTTCCCTCTACTAGTGGGGGGAAACCTTTTTTATTTGTGGTTTCTGAATCTTTATTCTCGGCTACTCATAAAGCACTGAGATGAGTGATATCATGTGGTCTTCATCAACAAGGGAGCTTTTTGTTATACTTTATAGTCGTTTTAACGGAAAGATTAAAGGCCATGACACACAGGCAAGGTTGGAGAGCAATGTGAACTTCAGCCGACTATTTTAACAAGCCCTCAGTTTTTCATGATAGTTTTCCTATTCACAGAGCACAAGAGGGTCCTCACAATGACAGAATTCAAACTTTGCAAACCCACCTCCAATAGACATAGTATCATTCGTTCACTAAAATTAAAGTCTTAAAGGACATCTTCACCAATTTAACACATCAAAATCAGTTTACTTGTCATTGTCAGCACCAACACAGAAGTTATATTATCTCATCTGTGGCTCTGGAAGAGATCTGAGGGTCTGAGAAAATAAGGGAGGGTGTAAGGAAAATATGCTATTTGCATTAGAGGAATTGTAAGATCAGTGTGGTTTTGAAGCTCAACCCCTTCTAGAGACTACAAATCTGGATATTTTGGTATCCACTGCTCAATTTTGACCTTTTTCTTTTAAAATATTTTCCTTTAGAGTCCCCCAACTTTATGGAAATGAAACACATATATTAAAAAATCATCCCCCCTTGAAGTCACACAATAAGCCTCTTTCTAAGTTGAAGATAATTTAATTGCTAAAAGAGATCTACTCTTGAATAAATAGTTTGAAATCAAGTACCAAAGTAAAGAGTGAAATGAATAATTTTGACATTTAGTAAACTATTAAATATTAGCTCTTTTTTTAATTGCAGGATACAGAAAGTGTGTCAATGTACACACACACACAAGAGTTGAAAATCATGATATGATTTGACAATAAAACAAAAAAGGAAATCTAATGGTCTAATCATCATAAAGCACCATTTTTTTTAGATTATAAGTCTGTCTTTCTTGCACTATGGGCTTCCTGAAAACTCAAACATCTTCATCATCATTCTTATCCTCATCATCTTTTTAACCAAATCTCCACTCGACTCGACTCCACTTTACTTTTGTAATACACTCATCATCCTCATCCTCAGCATCGCTCCTCCACTGAATATACATGTTCTCCCTCATAGAGGCAGAGGCTAAGTGTTTCTGGTTTCCTTATCTAAAAGGATCTCTATCCTGCTTTAACGAGCCACTTGACCTCCCTCGGCGCTCTCCTACTCCCTGGGTGACGCAAAAAAGTGGGCTGGCGAAGCGCTAAGTGCAGTAATTTAGAGGACTATCGGTGCGCACCGAAACATCACTAGTCAAGCAGACTTCACTTAGAGCGCCTATCTTGGTTCAGCCGTCACTCTCGGATGTTATACCAATGCAAATACCTTGGCGGAGATACCTGGATGTTTACGGATGTGTATGAACAGACAACACTGACTTTTCCTCCAACTTGTAGCAACCTCCTCCACTGAGTAAGTTGAGAGGTTGATGAAACTTTTTCTGAATGAGTATCCCGCCGCTGGCTGGCACATCTGGACTCGGAGTTGTCGGTGCTGTCAAGTCCAGCGCCAACGTCTAGCCGGACCTGACCTGACCCTGTTCTGTTTCCTCCCTAAACTTTAAGGCGGAATATTGGACGTTAAACTCCTGTCTTTTTATTTTTAAAACTTTTTTCTTTCCTTTTTTCCATAATTACAAGTCACAAAATGGAACACTCAGTCTTCAGAATAGCATGTGTCTTGGCGATCATCTGTCTCTTGGATAAAAGGTGAGTTGAGTTTAATAAGGAACGTGTGAAAGTACATCTCTGTTTAATACACTGAGAACTCATCGCTGGTTCTGTATTGTATAAAACTGTGTTCTGAAACTACTTTATTCATTTGTATCATAGCCGAATTTATTAGTTATCACGAGGACACTGTGAATTAAATAATTAACCTAAAAAGTAAGATTTCCTTCAAGCAAAAGTGAAATTGCCCCCCACTGTTTTGGCTTGCTTGTGCTTGAAGGTAACATATAAAAACGGGAAATAGAAATAACGAAAATCAAGAATGAAACATTAGTCCACATAAGCTGAAGTTTGTGATCTATTTCAAGTGATCTAATTGTCATGCACCAATCATTCCCAAACAATGCTGCCAATCAATTCAAAGTTGCCCTTTGGAAAGATAGTTGTTGAAACAGGTTTACTCTCAAAGCTGGAAACACAACAGGTAGCAACAGAAGCCTAACTGGAATTACAGAGTCACAAACTGCATCACCTGGAAAGTAGGGCACCACTATTCAAATTGATGTCACAGCAAGTATTTTAGATTTTTGAGTCCAAAGCTACTGGTTGCTTTTTCAGAAAGAGCAGAAGGTGGTATGTCCTTTAAGCATGTGTCTTTGATAAAGAGGCTTGCAGAAGAGAAACATGCAGAAGTTACACATTTTGACAAAACTACATGAAGAAATGTAGATTGCAATGTTTCTGCAGCTGTGTGAGTGTCTCTGTGTGTGTTTCTGTACACTTCTCCCCACACCTGGGTATGTGTGTCTGCATGCCGGGGTGTGCTTGAGCAAGTGTGTTTACAGATGTGCGTGTGTGTGTTTGTGTGTTTGTGCCGACAGCCATACATGCTGCTGACTTGTGTGTCTCACTCATACAAACACTGAGACGCACAACCTGCGTTTTACTCGTAATGATAATGAAAAGAAAAGCTGGGCACCTTTCAGCTCTCAAGCCATCATCAGCGCAGCCTGTGTTTTCTTTGTTACCGCTGTTACCGTTTCTCTGTGAAGTAAAAAAGAGCTTTGACCTCTGTCAGCTGAATTACTGTTGTTCACATGATTGATCTGCAACAGAACCAGTAAACGATTGAGCAGAGAGACACACGTTAAAGCTAAAAAGTCACTGAATGTACATACTAATGCATTTTTTTCTGTTGTGCATCTAAAATGGTTACTATAACTATTGGATGTATGCCAATAAAGTGGATGCTGTTCCCTCATGTCCCCACTTCGACTCACCTGTTCCACTGTTTAACTATTATCTTGCACAGTTAAATCAACATCAAAGTGAAAATCAGGACACAAAGCACTGAATGCAAGTGCAGAATTCTGCAGGTGTTTGCCACATTCCTTTAAATCACTATGAACCCACATCCCTCTAGAATCACCCACTGGAGCATTTCTTTTTATTTCATGTCAGTAAGCATAAGATATTTTTTTTACCTAAACATATTATAGTTGACAGTCTTAGCACTTTTTTCATATTGGTGACAACTTTGTATAAAGTGAAACAAAAACCAAACCATTTGATGTGAGAGTGCATTCCCCCTTTAAACTGCCAGCATGTGAAGATTGTTTTACAAACATCAACCGACAGTTATTGAGGTTTCACAGGAATGGACTACACTGGGGATCAAGTCAGGGGTTCTGTTTAGTACTGTGGGAACTGTGCCTTGGTGTGACACCCAAGGAATATGAAGAGCCTCCCAAGTAGACGTCTGTGAGAAACAAAAGCTAATAGAACACAGACAAAGGATTTATGGTTTGTGCGTTTGTCTTGTCAATAACCTGACTTCTGTGCCCCATGCAGGGTAGACTCCAATGAAATATTGGGCCTGAAGCTTCCCAACATCGACCCAATCCTGAATGCCAACACGGTGTGTCTGACACTGCCAGGTTTGACGCGCCGCCAGCTGGAGGTGTGCATGCGGAACCCAGACGTGACAGCTTCAGCAATCCAGGGAATCCAGATTGCCATCCACGAGTGCCAGCACCAGTTTAGAGGGCACCGCTGGAACTGCTCCAGTCTGGAGACTAGGAACAAAATACCCTACGACAGCATAGTCTTTAAAAGAGGTCAGTTTTATGGTCACAATACAATATACTACATAAATGGACGTATTGTACAATTTCATTTGATGTACAAAATGCAAATAGCCCTTCAGAGAAAATGTACAAGACACCTTTAGAGCAATGAGGTGCAGGCAAGGTGAGATGTCACCCCAGGCTGTCTGCTGAAAAAACATTGTGTACAGACATGCAGTTACAAAGTTTGGTCTTCAAACAGGCTGTGGTTTTATCCTCAAACACACTTTGATTGAATACCTTGAAAGGATAGGCTCAGAAAGATTAGCTGTCACAAAGATATACAAAGATACACATCTATTGATATATTTTCTCCAAACACAAAGATACACATCTTAAACAAGGTATTTATATTATTATTCTCCAAACACATTCAAAAGATGATCAAAAATGGTCTTTGTCTGCCATAGAGCAATGGTTAGGTTATCTCTAGTGACTAGCATACTGGTGTACACTTTCTAACCACCTTAGTGTCTCTCTTCAATAGCCTGTACAAAAGAGTAGGTAACTTCAAAAGCAGTTAGTCACCTCAAGATTACCAAACCTCATGCAGATCAATTTTCTCTGACACTTTGTAGTGCTGCGAGCTTTGCAACCCAGCCACAAAGGATGAAAGATGATCTTTAGTGTTGGGAAGGCCTCAGATGCACCCATCCCAAGTTATTGACTGGAAAAGGCATCAATTTCTTAGTTTTCTTAGCGCTGCATGGATGAATGAACAGTGAACAATGTGGTTGGTAGTTTGAGTGTTGAGCTGAGTTTGCATTTGAATTCAATTTCATCAGATGAAGAAGATAGTACTCAAAACAGATTTATTAATAGATTCCTATGCAAACAAGGCACTTGTTAGCAAATCTATTTCTACTGAAAGGACCCTGGCATGTTGGGATGTTGAGTGTATCTTAGTGTTCTAATGATGCTTCTAGCATTTCATATTAATGGATTGCATTGTAGTGCATTGGAACAGCATTTATCTGTATAAAGTATAAAAAAGTGTATACTCCCGGCTTTTCTTAACAGTATCCTTTTAAACAGCAGCATTGAATTGTTGATGGAATTCCCCATCATAAAACACAAACTGATTAAATGTGTCAGATCTTTCCTGCGCCATAATTTATGTTCTCCTTAAGGTGCAATACAACCACGAAACTTTAGTTTTGCAACCCTCATTGACACTTTATATCCTGTCACCTCTGTGGAACTTGTGGAAAAAACTCTTAACTGTAGTATAAAGTATGCTTACACACCTCTGGTCTGACTTTCACTCCTCACTGACTCGTTGAAAGGCTGTTTGTCATTAGTAGAGGCAGTTGCTGGTTGTCTGGCATCCCTGGTTTGCCTCGGGTGCAGAAACTCCCAACCACTGACATAAACAATCACTTTAAACTGGATGATTCATCTGTTACATGTTGATACGTTCCGCTCCACAGAAGCTAAAAAATTGATACAAGTTAATGTGCTGCAGTCATTACTGTGTGCAGCTTCTGCAAAAGGGCAGTCAAGGATTAGACGGAGTTGTGGAGATTGATGGACCTGCTCTTTGAAAAATAAGTGACCTGGTCTCACAGGCTTATGTATATCAAACTATACTGTAACTACATGTTTATAATGTTTTTGAAAGTCTGCGAAACAACGCTTACACTATGACATTCTAGTAAAACTGTTGAAATATTCTTACAGAGCTTTCTCAAATCTTCTGATATTCTACAAAGTTTATTGTGTATCAAGGTCTCTGCATCTCAATGTTTGTTTTGGTGTCTAATTGTACTACGTCAGACGCTGCCGGGATCCTCTCTGGCTCTGCCACGTGTCTCATTGCTGATGGATTCTGATGACTTTTATGGGCCCATGTTCATTCCTGTTTAGCTTGCATTAAAAACTAGGCTAAAAAGGACGTCAGGCAATCCTTAGATGGACAGAAATAGTAGAATATCTCTCTCTTTCTCTTTCTCTGTCCCTGTGTCCTCCCTCGCTGGGCTGCTCCTAATGCTCTTACTTCCCTTGCCAGTGCAAGTGCTTGTGAATTTGCTCTCAGCACTTTCCCAACTCTCGGCGGCAAAAGCATAAACCTGTTTAGTCGGTTTCTGTAACACAAAGTGACAGTTTCCTTTGAATCTTTAATTCATTTTGTCACTTCCTCTGCCATCAGTTCAGCCGGGCGTGCCGCAGCCGGTGAATTATTTGTTAGATTGATTTGTTCCCAGTCTTCCGGGGGCCTCTGAAGCAGAGCCCAACTCAGAGCAGGGCAAGAACTAAAACAAGCTTTCTATGTATAAAGATGTGCCTAAGTGCCATCCCTCTCACTTTTCCCACCTTGTGTGGGACAAGGTGATAGGATGGAGGGGGAGGGGGGGATTGTGAGTTAGTGACTACACATAGTCAGAGCAATTTCAGTTTGTCTGTGTGCATTTTTTTTCTGCTATAAAACCAAATTCAAGCTCAAATGACTATGTTGTTATGTTAAAGGGGTTTCTCATAGTGACAGAGCATTATCACCAGACACTGCAGTCTGTTACCCTCAGCTCTACACAGCATTATAGTCTTTAAGCTCATTGTTTAACTGTGTTGGTTTAGTCTCATCACTTTCATGTTTCCAAATGCAGCATGAAGGTGTGTTCAGCAAATAAAGCTCTGATAAATCCACCAAACAGAAGACAAAGTTAGTGACTAACAATAGTGGAGCACATAGCTGCAAAAGAGCCAGATATTTCCCTTAGGAGTTGGTGGAGACCAAAATAGAACTAAAATGAGAGTGAATAACGGACTTACATTCATCAAGTGGATGAAAAAATATGTAAATGCTGGGCAGGTTATATGAAGCTAGAGACATTGTGAGTAGTGTTAGCAGCTTGTTGAAATGAGGACTATCAGCTTCCTTGCTAGCTGAAAACCAGCCTACATCTGGCCAACTCACTGCTTTTTCAAAGTCCAAGTTACAAGAAAAGTCCAAGTGAAAAGCGTCCTGCAGTAAAACTGCCTTACTTTACGACAGCGCAGGGGGCAACTTCAGTGGGAGGCTACTGTTTAAGGCCTGTTTATTCCAGCCTTGTTGGATGACATTGCATTGCAGCAAAAGTTGAGTTGAGCCTTGTTCAACTTTTTTTGCTGGACGACCCTGCATTGTTTTGCCAGAGCCCCGTGTTGAAATGGTGTCTGTCTGAACACCTTCATCTAGTCTCTGACTGTAATATACAGATCATAAATACACAACATCAGAATTTCTTAAGATAAGGAAAGACAGCTTTTCTATTTAGTTTAATTCCAAAAAGTTTAGTTTAAAATTAGTTCTACTAGTATTGCCTTCTGCAAAACCAACTGAGGTTGATTTGCTTTGGGTTTTAATGAACCCAAGTGAAACCTAAAGTAACGCATGGAAGTGGTCATTCAGAATGTGTCAAGTTTGTCTTCCCAGCAATTAAATAGCAAGATGATAGTCTGATTTAGCGACACAACTTTTGTATTTGAATAAGTATGTTGGTATAGTTGCGTTACAGTATACAGTTGTATGGGAGAAGAACAGACTGTCACTTGCTCTATGGATGAATTTCTCCTTAAGTCATTGTGCTTCCTCTTTTACAAATACAGTATACAAAAGCAAAGAAATCCAACAAATGTGTTAACCTTTACATTATATCTCATATAAACAAAATAATATCTGGTTTACTTGGATATATAAATAAGGAAGTAACATCAAACAGTGCTAAAAGGGGCAATTCCAGTTAATAGCTTTTTATTTGACTCCAACAAGCAACCTGAATCATTTCCCCTTCAACCAGTGTGCTATAAACTCCTAAGCGTTTTCTTTTCATGTTTTCTTTACAAGCTTCCATTATAATCTTCACTGTTTTCTACACCAGTAAGTGACTGCTAGTGGGGCAGCTTTTATAGTACCTGAGGGCACAATGCTCACAGGCAGTAAGCTGAGATCCAACAACCAACACTGGTGAGGTTACTAGTGCAAGCGCTGCTGTCGCACTTCATCCTTCAATATTCACAGATTCCACAACTGGACATGAAATTTTTTTTTGTCGCAGAAATATATCAACATAGACTGGGTGAATGTGTATGTGTGTTTATTCTGCCACTGCGTGTGTGTGTAAGAGAAGAGTACTGTAACATTAGTCTGCTGAATTACAGGTCAGTTGTGGTAAAGTTGTAATCATTACATGTGCCACATGCAAGTTAGACTTGCTGTTGAGGAGAAAGGGATGTGTTAAGCAGGAAAGGCAAAGGCAGTCACACGTCGTATACAGAGATTACATACACACAGTCATTTAACCACCTCCTCAACATGCAGTAGTCCGCCTGAGCCAATTGGAAGTCATTACAAGGGAAAAGCTGTGGTATGGCATAATCCGCCTGTCGAACCTAAACACATGCAAGTACAGAAACACATGCTTGGCTAAACTTTCATTACAACATATAATATGACAAAAACAGATAAAATGATCAAGTGCCTGTCACCCCAGAATCGCAAAGGCAATGGTTACAGTCTGGACAAATAGACTTTAAATACGCTATGTGGTGGAAATCCTGGAGAAGGGTTTTCTGAGGGATGCATGCAGAGCCAGAAATTAATCCAATGTGGTTCAAAAGCCCAAGAGAACATGTTTAGTACAGTGTTGCAGCACAAATTCAGGACCTACAGTAACACCCTTACATACATAGTACATATACTGTAAGTAGACAGAAGGAGTTGCACAGCCACATATCTTGTATATAAGCAGTAGGACAGACAGAATATAGTGTGAGTCCTCTGATTTCAATTTCAGTTTCAATTTTATTTATATAGCGCCATATCATAACAAAGTTATCTCAGGGCACTCAATCAGATGGAGCCGGTCGAGACCAACTTCCACACACACAAAGACTTGACCACATTCAGAGATGCTCTTCTGCATACCTTGGTTGTAACAAGTGGTTATTTGAGTTACTGTTGCCTTTCTGTCAGCTCCAACAAGTCTGGCCATTCTCCTCTCACCTCTGGCATCAACAAGACATTTTCACCCACAGAACTGCAGTCACTGGATATTTTCAATTTGTCAGACAATTCTCTGTGAACCCTAGAGATGATTGACCTTGAAAATTGAAATCGAAGTAGATCAGCAGTGTGCAGAGAGGGAGGAATAACTACCACACAGAAGTGCAGGCCACGATCTGGAAGAAAAGGTTAAGAAACGCACAAATTGATTTTATGGTTCAAAGTCAGCTTTGACTTTGTTTCCTGGTATTTCTTTTTCTTTAACAAGATGGGTTTGAGCTCAACTGAAGGCGATTAACTTTACTTGTGTGTAGCGACATATGCAGCCTGTTCACACTCCTTCTGTAACCACAACCTGAGAATTCGAATGAACAGATTCACTGTCTTTGTGTCGACAGACTCCAGCTCTCCAGTCACCAACAACCTGAGGATTGTCCTGCTGGTGAAGACTGGATCGTGAAAGTGTGCAACAGGGAACATCATGGATGGAGATATTTGTAAGTCCAATGAGACTTATTTAGACCAAAGGTCTGAACTCAGTGAATTAATCAGTAGCTGTGCAGCTGGGTACATTGTGTTTTACAACACATGCAGGGAAAATCGCACTCAGGGGGCTGATCTGCTTGGTGGTAATGGTAATGATTACACCTGCAGCATTTACGAAGAGGCCCGGGGAAAGATGAATTTGAAGGAATGGTGGAGCAAGTGGAGAGACACTATGAACACTGCAGGTAATCAGTAATCATCTATGGGGTCATTTTTGATGCTTGCAGGTGCAGAGATTTCTAAAGTCATCAGGTGGGGGATAAAACCTAAAACATCAGACGGCTAATTCATGTCGAGCCATGACCATTTAAGCAAACTTGTGAAATCATTCCGTTTATTGCCTTTTCAAACATGAGCTCAAATTTCACATTTGACTTTTGTTGCCAAGATGTTATTGCATTTCCTAATTTTGCTTTGAACAATAAATTAACCTATTATGAGAAATATTTTAAATGTTGCTGCTTTATACTCCTGAATATAATTTTATGTGGAGAATATTGTTGTAATTTTTCTATCTGGACCACAAAGAGCGCCAATTTGTACCAGAATCTGTATTGCATGAAAATCTCATATGGCTCATAACTTGACCTTTTCATCCCTTCTCTCTCAATCTCTAGCATCTAATTTCACAGTTTGAACAGTTTCAAAGTGAAACCAGAGGAACGCTTAGTAACAAACAGAGGGATCAAATGTTGCTTTCAAGCTAGTTGAGCCAGAGGTAGTAACTTATTGCCCAAAAGGAATACTGTATAGGTATTTTTACAAAGGCAAAAAAAGATTTATTTTAACTAAAATATTTTTCCAAAAAATGTGAAAATATAGGCATGTGTACTGTTGTTTCCTAACTTTACTGATGTAAAAAAAATACAATGATTTGTTATTTTGTTGAGAGTTAGATGAGCAGATCGATACCACTTTCATTTCTATGCATGCAGTATGTATGAAGCTACAGCCAGGAGTCAAAATCTTTCTACCGCATGGCTCCCTCCGTTCTGAGTCTAGAAATGTGCTAACAGAGCAAAAATATGGTTCAAGCATCTCTATTAGACACAAATAATCCTTGGGGGCTTCTTTTATATTTAAAGGCAGAAAAAGAGGAGATTTACCTTTCTTGGTTCAAATCTTGAAGTGATGATGTGTTTCTTTTCTTTTCTATTTTGCATTATCATTATGTATGAAGACAGCCAGACCTTAGCATAACACTTTGTACTCATTTAATTTCAGATTTGGGTTATACAGTCGGAAACAAGCTAACCACTGATTACTGTGGTGTTCTACACCCATCTTTCACTTTACAACCGTTTCACACTACTGAAGGTATCAGCAATTTACTGTTTGAACTACTTAACTAACATTAACCAGTGGAAATCTGATTGTTTTTGTTGTACAAAAGCTAAAATACCCTTAATGTGATCAATATGTGGCTGACACAGACTGTTCACCATTTTAAGGCCTTTCATGGTCATGAAGTGATGTGGTGCCAGTATAGTGAGGGGTTGCTCTATTAAGAATGTTTCCTCACTTAAATCTCATTGCTCGGCGGACGTTTACCATTGTCTTTCATTTCCTTTAGAGGAAGTGAGCTTGCAATGTTACTAATAATAAAGCACATCGTACTTTAAATAAGGAACAGTAATTCATCTACGTGAATATATATATAATTTATTATTTGACGTATAAATTGTGCAAAAATGTATTTCCAAAAGTACAACTCGTGGTGTGGGTTTCATGTATGAGCGCCAAACAGTAAATAAGCAAACAAAAAGAAAAACAAGTGTTGCATTTCATACCGTTTGTTTACTGTCAGCATTAAATTCACATATTCATTGCAATGTTGTGTCAAAATATGATCATTTTGGAAGCAGAATGCAGAAAAGGCCAGAACAACATAATTCACTGATTAGTTCTAAACAGTAATGAGTGCAGTACTAACACTGTACGTTTAGTGTCACATGCTGCAGATGGATCGTGATGTCCTTGTCACTAATCTCTGTTTAGTTATACTGGAACATTTGCTTTTGCTTTGCATCGTATGCCCTTCCATAAGTAAATAGCAGCTAAACCACATAACACTCCCAAGACGAGCACAGGAGCTCCCAGAGCCAGAGCCACTGTGGCGTCAGCTCCCACTGCTATAATCACCCCAGCTATCACCAGCACAACAGCAGCAGCCGAGGCTACACGTATGTTCTTTCTTCTATCATTTTTCTCCTTTTCTCTCTCTTTCTCTTTCTTCTCCCTCTCTGCATCCCAGATTTTCCTCTCCTCCTCTTTCTTCTCTTCCTCTTCTTGTTTCTTCCGCTCCTCCTCCTCTCTCAGCTTCCACTGGGCTTTCTCGTACATCTCATTAGTGTAGTGTTTCCCCCCATTTTCCTGTATCATTTCCTTGATCATGGTGATCAGCTCTTTGACCTGCACGCTGTCATCTTTGTCGTTGTTGTTGAAGGCATGGTATCTGCGTCCAAATGTAATCGAGAGTCTCCGCAGCTCCTTGCACTCCTTCAGAGCATTGTCGGCTTTAGCCTGATCTTTACATGTAAATAACATGATAGTGTACATGGAGGCATCATCTCCAAAGTTATCCTGGATCCACTTCACAGCATTTCTTTCCTCCTCTGTGAACCTTACTCCAAGTCTGATCACCAGTAGGAAGGCGTGAGGGCCAGGCACCGACATCTTGACGCACTCCTCTATTCTGGTTTTTAATTCTTCCTCTGTGATGGCTGTATCAAACAGACCGGGAGTGTCAATCACCTGGACCACAGTCCCATCCACTTCCCCGGTCTCCGTCTCACAGTGCTTGGTCACAGACACAGGGCTAGGGTCCTCTTTGAAGACAGGTCTCCCAAGAATGGTGTTTCCTGTTGCACTCTTCCCTGATCCGGTCTTGCCCACCAGGACTATCCTCAACCCTCCAGTCAAATCCAGAGCTTTAACAATAGAAGCAAAATTAATGTTGAGAACAAAGTTAAAGTGAATCCAACTTTTTTTCCCCACGTTATTTATTTTTTATTAAGGAAACACATTCAACAAGTCTACTAGACCTCATGGATATGCACAGTGTGCTTTGGTGAGAAACCTTAAATGTAAATGTAATTTAGGACAGCCTCAGGAATCCCTCAGGAAGAGGGATTCAACCACTTCCTGTTTGGGAAAGAGTTGCAGTGCAACTGGAAACCAAAATCAGTTTAAAAAACGTTTATTACATTCACAACCACCGACTTTATTGTAGTGGAAGAACCCTTTTTTATTAATCACTTAATGATAGTGATAACTATAGTCCTCTTAATACAGGATGCAAAAACTCCTTAAGGCATTAAGTAACTAATTAGCAATAAAGTCTGCTGTTATATATGTTAGCAAGGCATTAATAAAGGATCTTGTTTCAGGTACCAAGATGGAGCTAGTAATACTAGAGAAGAATAAACACCAAAGGAATTTTTCACAACCTGGCAACCCCTATTTCGTTAATGATCTAAAAGAAACAATTATTATAACCATGTATTGACATTAATATTGCCTTTAGTTCAACTTGTGAGTATGTATGTCTAATTATACTGAGATTTTATTAGAGAGACAATAAGTGTTCATACCATCGAAGTTATTCAGACCACACCCATCAGACCGAGGTAGAGTTTTCTGCTTCTTTTCTCGCAATGGGATTGCTGTGATATGAAATGATACAACAGAGACACAAAAGAAAATAGACTATTAATCCCTGATATCATTATCACGGTCTACAATTTTGTATGTACTCGGTCCAGCGTCACAGCGAGTGTTACATCATTCAGTGATAAAAGAATCAATGTTGTTTCGTTTTTTAACGGACAGATTGTCTTACCTTCAGCCATTACTTCGGATTTACCTTTCCAGTTCCCAGGTGGCCAAATGTGTTATTCCAGACCCGAGTAGTGGACTTAGACAAACTCTGTGGCTTTGCGTTAGACATTCATTTTCTGGGAAACTTCTGGAAAGCCTGGCCTGTGCACACGGGGCTTCCTATTTCCTTCTATTGTCTTTAGTTTAGATCTGAAAATATGCATCCCCACAGAGGCTGTCCACAGCTCTCTGAATATGCTATACAGGTTTGTGTATGTCTGGTATGTTTTAGGAAGTATCGCCACAACATGGGAGCAGATTTCAAGTTCTTTACCTGATAAACATTAGAAAATCTACCTGTATACCAAATAATGAGATCTGGTTGATTAGAAGGAGGAAACAAAAAATCCCCTGCAGGGCATCACATCCTTGCATTGTTGACATCACATCCCATACAAACCAAGTCATTCTGATTTCTATTTGCCTGGATTGAATTAGTATGCTTTATTTCAGCTCCATCCATTAACAATATATTTACAGTTCTAATAAACTAATCTATCTGCCCTCAGAAGTGTATTTTTCTTTCTAAAACGAGTTATAATATGGTTGATATTTGGCTTCCTGGGTGAGCCCTAATCTTACTTTTAAAATGAGGATTATGTATCTCCACAATTCCTTCTGTGAAATAACAGCCAAGTCTGTCTCACATATGAATGAATGAATATACAAAAAGCCATTGAAGCTTTGACATAAACAAATAAAACAAAAAAGTAAATGCATGAAATTAGCAATAAATACCAGAAGTACACTGAACTTCACACTTTATTGAACATATGTTTAAACCCACACATTCACATATAGTCAGATTTATATATGTAACACATTCCTCATTCCCAATAACAAACAAAGCATGCACACTAAAATTTCAGTTCAAGATTTAGTTAACAGGTATCCTGGAGGCGATTATTTGTTTCAGGCTTAGCCTTCTGCATAAAGGTTTTTTGTCACATGTCCCACAACAATTGGCTTAAATTAAAGTGTGCAATTATAAGCAGTCAGTACTGCAGCTGCTCCACCTATTGTCTTGAGAACAACTGAGGGAACAAATGCTCCTCCAATAAGAAGTGCCGCAGAAGCATAACCGTACACTTTACACCAATAACTCTGTGCTTCCTGCTCTTTGCGCCTCTCATCACTCTTTCTGAGCTCTTCTTCCTCCTCCCTCTTTTTCCTCTCCTCCTCAAGTTTCTCCTGGGCTCTCTGGTACATCTCATTGGTGTAGTGTTTTCCTCCATTGGACTTCACCATATCCTCTATCTTATTTAGAAGTTCTGTGACCTGGATTCTGCTTTGTTTCTTGTCATTGATGAGTGAATGGTATCTTCCTCCGCAGTCGTTTCTCAGTCTTTGTAGATGTTTGCTCTCTGCCACAAAGTCTTCCACAGATTTTCCCTCTAGCAAGTCAGCATGAGTAAACAGGAGCATGGTATACATGGAAGAATCTGAGCCAAAATTATCCTGGATCCACTTCACAGCTGCCTTCTCCTCTTCTGTGAATCTTGACTTCAGGCTGATCACTAACAGAAAAGCATGGGGTCCAGGAACTGACTGTTGAATACACTCTTCAATTTTCACTTTCAGGTCTTCTTGTGCTGTGTTTGTGTCAAACAGTCCTGGGCTGTCAATGACAACAATCTTCCTGTCAACACCGCTAACCTCTTCTCTGTGACAGCCTTTAGTCACAGACTCAGGTGACATTTCATCTTTAAATTTATTACGCCCCAGGATGGTGTTTCCAGAAGCACTCTTTCCTGTTCCAGTTTTTCCAACCAGAATGAGTCTCAGTTCTTTCGGATGTGTAGAACCTGTGGACAAATAATAAAACATTGGTGTCAATATGTTGAAATTGTTGAAATATTTCCAATTATTTGTCAAGAATTGTTGATAAAATCACATTTGACTGATTGAATGTGTGGTTGGAGCCATGTAACTTTTGTCTATTCACAGTAATCAGGACCTTCAATACACTGCTAACTTTAACTGAACAACTGAAAACTCCAGCCTTGTCAGCTAACTAGCTGAAGTTAACATTCATTATAAAAACTGTACCAGCCAGTGCAATGTTAATGATCCACCTACTGGTCTGCATACTGCTGTAGCACCACTCTGTAAATTAATTTTAACTGGCAAGCAAAGTTTGTTTGTTTGACATTGCTACATTAAATCACACACTATAAGGATGGCACCATAAAGTAAAAGACTTATTACCATGTGGTCTATGACAAAAATGCAATGAAGGATAAAGTTAATGCTAAAAGAATAGAGCCTGGTGTCTTAACTAAGTAGAGTTAGCAAGCTAACTCTGTTAGCATTAGCTTGACAGTTAAAATGCTTTATCTACTGTTTCAAGAGTGTATGCAGTGATATCAGCTATACCGATAACATTACCTGCAATTTCTGCTGTAGGATTGTGCTAAAAGTTATTTTCAGGTAGGTAGCCAGCTGAATTTGTTCAGCCAAAAGTGTGTTAATAAACAAAGTAAAACAAGTGTGACATAAAGAATAAAATACAAATATATTACAAGCATTTTATTAGTAGATTTATAGATTAATTCAGTTAATTCATTCATTTTTGACTTGTCTGATAACCTTTCACTACATTTTCTCAGTTTAAGGTCTCCATATCTTCTTATATCTCATATTTCTCCTGTCATGACACGTCAGTGCCGTTGCTTCCTGTTATTTCACATACCTTTGTGTTGACCATGAGCAGTTTGATCACATAATGTGACCAGTACAAACAGGATGCAACCTGAGATCCAAGCTGGTCCTCGCAACATCTCTAACAGCAATCTCTGTCAAAAATTTCATATAAAAAATTCTATTAAAACAGATTAAAACTGAATTAATCAAAATTTGTTTGGTTATATAGTTATGCAGGCAAAAACCTGTGCAAATGTTTCCTCAGCTGTCTGGTATGTTGGCAGGTTGAGAGATTATTTTATAGGACAAAAATCCGGCCACACCCACTGTGTGTGTGTGTGTGTGTGTGTGTGTGTGTGTGTGTGTGTGTGTGTGTGTGTGTGTGTGTGTGTGTTGCTTTGTTGTTAGTGATCGTTGACTCGTTTTTCCCCACATGACATAACACAACCAATGAACAACACAACTGAATAACTTACAGCTAAAATAACTAAAATAAACCCAGGGCTTTTCTGGTCTTACCACTGAATTTACAAATTTATAATAAAAGAAAATAACAAAAAAAATTCTGGTTTCTATATATCTATTGTAAAACATTCACAAACTAGTGTTTAAGCTTCATATAACCATATGACCAGGCCTGGATGTTTAAAAGGAAGAAAACAAAAAAACCTCTGCAGGGCAGAAGTCATTTTGATTCCCATTAGCCTGGGTGGAATTAGTGTGCTTTATTTCAGTTCCATTCATTAAACAGCAATCTCTGTCAAAAACTTCACACACATCAAAAAGAAAAAGATTAAAAGAAAATCTATCAAAACAGGTTCAAATTAAATGTTTTAATTAAAATGGGATATATTCACTGCTCAAAATAATTAAAGGAACACTTTAAAAAACACATCAGATCTCAATGGGGGGAAAAATCATGCTGGATACCTATACTGATATGGGCTGGGTAATGTGTTAAGAACGAAAGGATGCCACATCGGTTGATGGAAATTAAAATTATCAACCTACAAAGGGCTGGATACATAGACACCGTGAAAATCAAATTGGAAAAATGATTGACCCTAGCCAAATGCAAAACGATTGAAAAAGAGTCAGAAAAGATGAGGAGGGAAATAATGTCAGTGGCCTCCACCTGTAAAACCATTCCTGTTTTGGGGTCATCTCATTGCTGCCCCTCTAGTGCACCTGTTGTTAATTTCATTAACACCAACGCAGCTAAAACTGATTAACAACCCCCTCCGCTACTTAACTGACCAGATCAGTATCCCAGAAGTTTAATTGACTTGATGCTATACTCTAATTAAAAAGTGTTCCTTTAATTTTTTGAGCAGTGTACATCCTCAGGATCTCCAATCTGCTGATTCATTTGGTGATTCTCACTGTTTTGCATAGTTACATGATATTCGTTCGAGGTGTTCTTACTAGAATGGCAGTATCTACTAGGCCTGCTCTTGGCAGTGCTCCTGTTCTTAGACTGCTGAGGCAGGCAGAGGACAGGAAGAACAGCCATCCCACAGAAGGTGGCAAACATCCCATCCTGCACTGCACAGGGCACAGTAATGGAGCAGAAATATGTCCACAGTCTTAAAGCATCTGCACTGTGTTGGCAAAATTGCACAAGTATGAATAATGATTATGGTGATGATGACACTTTATATTATTATAAAGTGTCAGAATGGCGGTTTTCTCAACAGGAAACATGTGGTGTGATGAATACATATATACTTTATTAAGTAGTGTATTCCATGTTATGAGCATAATTGCATGAATGCTTTGAGGGAAGATAAAATACAAGGAACACCAGAAGAAAAAATTGTAAGCTTGTGGCTTTAAACATTTGACAGGCTTTAAACAGTTGTTGTATTGGACTATTTGATTAACTTAAAGTGTTCCCGTTATTTGTGTCCACTACCCTATATAAGATGTATGTAGGCTGTAAATGTTCTGTATATACATGTAATGTAATGCAAATGCATCTTTTGAGAGACACCTAGAGACTGAAAGCCCTTCTGTCAATGCTGTTAAGCTAACAAAGCTGTGGGCAATTAACCTTCATTTTGGATTCTGTTATTATTAGTCCTGAAGGGAGAACAAGAGAAAGATGAAAGCTGGAGCTGAAAAGAAGCGGGTTCAAAGGAGAAAGCCTTGGAGGAGAGTGCAGCTAAACGCTGTACAGATGATGTTCATGCCTGTGTGCTCTTTTCTGTCAAGTGGAAATACCTCTGGTTATTCCAGTTACTCAAAGCTACATGATGATCAATGAAAACAAAACAAACCCTCTATTAAAAAAATCTATTTCTGTAGCATTACTTGTTCAAACTAAAGGACACTAACTTTAAATTTTAGGTTTTTTTAAATAAAAATGTGTGTTTTTTAATGAAACAAAAATATGTTACTGGCACTATGAGTAAACAGCAAAAAATCATTCAACAAAATGGTTACAGCGTAGGTGGACTGTTAATGTGCCGAGATTAGCCTGGGCTTGTTATCCCGGTCCGGCCCGTTAGCTCGGCCACACAGGTGTTTTCACTTATGTAGCTTGATTACAGGCTGAGCTGTGTTGACTCCGTCCTCACTTTCCTGTTAGCTTTGTTGCAAGTTGCGCAGCTTCAACCTGATAAGGTCCAATAAGCCAGATAATTGAAAACACCTGTGTGGATGTGAAGGGCCTTTTATATTGTATAAGCCTCTTCCTAACAGTAGGAAAAGCATACATGTATATAATAAAATGAATGAATTAAATTAACTCAAATTAGCTGCTTTGCTTTCCTGGTAATGGTATTGTGGTAAATGTATTAGTGGCATCTGTCTTTTTCCTGCTATGATAAGCCAATGTGTTTACTTTGTAAAAGCATGCTATAGCTTGGCATCATCATATTGTATTCTATCTAAAAGCAAGCTAAACTGCAACAGATAGGAGATGTACACACAAACCGCCAATGGCACACAGCCAGCCAACAGTGATACCAAATCTTAGCAGGGTGAAAGCTCACAAAACCTCACTCCTACACACTGTGTGGGGAAAAGAACAGACTTGCAGTAAACAGCATTAAATCATAGCAACGTTCTGCTACCAGAGGGAAAGGTATTAAAGTGAAGAGTTCAACTTAGTTTACTGCTTGTTACAATGGCAAATAAATGTGTAAAGTGAAACGACTCCTATGAGAAAAGAATTGCCCAATCACTGACCACGGTGCATTTTAATCTCAGACATAAGGCTTTCATAAACCAGAGGATTAACAGTGATGTGCCAAATCATCTGCCCCTGATGCTACTAATGCTTGTTGCACCCAGACAGCCTGCTGGGATGGACTCCTATTCCCCACCTCTTCTTTTTATCCTGTGATATTTGAAATGTGTTGCTAATGGACTGTAGATCACAAGCATTTATATCTATTCTATTTCTATTGCTATTACAATACACCCATCTTTAGGTAGGAGCAGGAGACCTTTCATCAGGCAAATTATTCTTCTGCACTTTTTCCTGTTGCTCGTGTCAAATAAAAGACCTGGGAAATACAACCACTTCGTTTTGTTAGGAGCCTCATTTTGGGAACTGAATAGTGGCACTGGAAACTGAACCTGATAGCACCTGAATCATCCATAACAGACGTAAGCCTCCATCTAATTAGCAACACACTGAGCTTATGAAAGCAAAGTGGTCATAAAACTGGCCTAATATATCTGCCCCTTTATTTATCTGTCTAATTGTTTGCCGGTTTAATACCGGTTGCTATTGACTGGGCAGTGAAAGATCTACAACCATGACGCAGGTTGTGAGTGACGCACGAAATGGGCGGGATTTCTGCTCAAACGCTGCGAAAAGTGTTCAACTCAGCATTTAGTTTATTCTCCTGTGCTTAATAATGTTGGGGGGTAACGATTAAGCAAGTGATGTCGCATAAATGTTGCTTACCTCCAGTGCAGTCTCACTTGTTTCTCAGGATATTTCCTGAAAAAAGAAAGATTTTGAATAATAGTTGAAAATGGTCACTCACGTTACTACAGACAATTCTGCTCATTTTAAGAAAAATCGATTAACTTTAAAATATTTTGGCACTAGAAATATGTGAAATAATATGATTGCTTTCATTCGCCTGATCAACAATGGGAAAAATACATTTTAGGACTCAAAAGCAGCTGAAATGTCTTTGTAAGATGGACACTTTTTGCAGTGTCCTCCTCCTCTTCCTCCTGCCCCTCCTCCTCCTCTGTAAAGACGAGGGGGCAGGTCTTGTTGTAGTGGGCTCTATTACTGCTTTAGCAGGTGATGTTGTATCTCACACGGGGCTTGAAGAGCCTCCCTGCTTATCTAGTTATAATTATAGCGAGGTGACCTGGTTTCAGCACCGAGGCTCGTCAAAAGCTCCAGTGGACAGCGGAGATTTGCCCAGACCCTTCCCGCCCGGTGCGTCTCACAGAGCGGGTACCCAGCGTGCAGCCTCCGCGTTAGTTTCAGCACCAGCGGCCAGCGGGAGCGCAGCGGAGCTGTCCATACATTCAGCACTTTTCTGCTGGAGGTGGGAACCAGACCACTGGTAGCATAACAGTCAGGATATATCTTCCTCCTGGATAGTCCGAGAGAGCTTATTTCAGGATGGCGTCAAAATCCGCTGGCCTTTTCGTCTTTATCCAGCTTCTAGCCCTGACTGTTATAGTGAGCCAGATATCTGCCTTCCCCACACCTACAGCCTCAGCGGATGGTGAGTTGGCCATCGCCTCTAACCGTGCCATGTAGTAGTCTTGTACTGTAAAGCGTTTTTGCAATCTACTGCAGAAATGTTGGAAAGAACAGTTTCTGGAAGCAGTCAGTGATGACAAAGGAGAATTTACAAACGCCACAAAGTGCAATAAGGTCACAAAACTCTATAGAGCACACATGGTACCTCAAATGTAAAAAAGCAAATACACCATGGTTATGATGCACTCATTTATGATCACCTAATCATTTAGTATGTTAAAAACATCGGAATATCTGCAAAGATTTAAACCAAATTTGGCCATTACACGTTGTACACCTCGAACAATGATCACACGAGTTAAATGCATATTTTGGGAATTTCTTGGCAATTTCTCTTCATAGGTTTGAAAATGTTTTATATACAGTTTCAGCAGCGCCAATTTAAATTCTGCTATACTACCAAAATATTGCAAAAAACGAGTGCCTTTAAAGTTCAGCTCCAGCTCAGCAGTGACTTGCTGGGTTTTTTAACGACGCCTGGTCTCATGTTATGGCCGCTTGTGGTCTATTTTCGCCGCAGTTTAATCTTTTGTTTGATAATCCGATTAAGATCTGCCTCTGCGGTGGTGAGTTGGGAGAGCAGGAACGATAACATAGACTAAATCTGAAAGCTGGAAATGTATTAAAATGAAAAGAAAAATCAAGAAGAAGAAAAAATTCAATAAATCAAAGTTTTAAAAAAGTAAAACTTTTTTATAAAAGTACATTATCTTATCATAGACTTGTTTGTTTTTTTTAAAGCATGTTTATCTATGTACAATTTACCTTTGTAACCAAAATCTGGGTCTGTTTATTAATAATAAAGTCAGCCTTATACCAACAGTTTATTAATATATGGGTTTTTTTTGTCTGTTGCAGATAAAACTGTGTACAATAAACAGTTGACAGAAGAAAGACCACTACAAGAGCAGGTAAGCCTCTGTTTTTCCATGTCACATGTAGCTAATTTTCTCATCCAATATCCGGTCATTGTGGTGTCTTGCCAAACACCCTAGGTATTAGCCCAGCAAATATTATTAATCAGGGCTTATATCCTCAGTGGAAATTATGTGTTTAATGTTTGTCATTTCCCCAGATTGCTGAAGCGGACGGCGTGAAGGCTGCAGTACAGTCAGCTGGTAAGAGGAAACCTTACTGCCAATCAATTAATGACTTTATTTCCGCCCGCTGACTGGGTTCATGTTGCAGCACTTCCAGTAAAACAGGCTTCATATGTACTGAGAAATAACAACTATCAGACCCACAATAATGTGAAAGGAGGTCATCCTCAGCACTTGTATTTCTCCGGTTTGATCAATTTGGTCTCTGCTGCCTTTTCAGAGCGCAAACGTCCCACTGCCTCCAAGGACACAGAGGCAGAGCAGGACCTTGATGACTTAACCGTACTCAAGTCATTGGCTGATGGCCAGAAATCAAAGGTGGCCACTGAGATGCCGCTCAAGAAGGAGGTCCAGTATGTTCCAGATGAATCAGACTCGACCAAGAGCCGGCGTCTGGCTGAGGACTACGACTCCACCAAAAATGGGATGGACTACGGCAAGTACCAGGGTACGCACACCTGTCACCATGCACCTTGTACTGACCCATGTGTGAGTCCTTCCTCTTGTGTGACCTTTGCCCCTGTCGCCAAGGGCAGGCCTCATACAGCATGCTTCTGTCTGTCACTGGCAGGCCATCAGGCAGACATTTTAAGAGAATGTAGGCAGAGACAACACATGAGTGTGATGGGGATAAGCAGAGACGGATAGAAAGATTCAAAGACAGAACACATGCATGCAGGAGAGACAAATTTTCCTTTCCCTCTCAAATATTGTGGTGAAAAGTGTGTGAAAGCTAATGCTAGGCTAACTGTACTACCTTCTTCTTTTGTCTGTAATCCAATCATTTGCTGATATCTACATAGATATTTTGTTTCTATAGATTGCATCAGATCAGCACAATTTCTCTGTATATGCATGTAATTGGATATGCAGTCTAATCATCAGCACAAAGCAAAGACTCTGAGATGAGGTGACTCAGACACAAAGCGCTGAGTGCTACACTTCATCGATTCATGCGGTCAGCCCGGCAATGACAAGCTGCTCGTCAGGTTACGCTACATATAAATTTGGCAAGCGCAGTCTGGATTTCACTTCTTGTTTCCTAGAGTGAGATAGAAATAGGGCCGGCGTTTGAAGGTAAAGTACATAACTGATGATTCAACCCGCCAATACAGGCAGAAGGGCTCTGACACTGCTTATTTTTATTGTGTGTGGAAGCAGCAGGGGATGTTATGTAAGAGTCAAGCTGGTACAGTTGCACATTTTTTACTTAGTAATGCAGATTGAGAATATGAGGAAAGAAAAAAAGAGAAAGTAATTTATTACTGACAAATCGTTTCCCACCTAATGACAGAGACTTTATTTCTGAAGTTCAGTCAAATAGATTAAGAATTAAAGCAGAAACTTCTGCTTTATACCTGCACACAGCCAGAAAGCATGTTTTTGAGAGTTACAAATGATAACATATTATATGTTGTCTCTTCTCAGATGACTCGGAAAGCTTCCGTCAGGTCGACGGCACTCCACTGACAGCAGAAGACATTGTCCAGAAGATCGCAAACAAAATCTACGAGGAGGATGACAGAGGGGTGTTTGACAGGATCGTCTCCAAACTGCTCAAACTGGGGCTGGTAGGTTGTGATGCGGTTCGATTTGACGCAGCATGTAGCATGACATTTTCTCATCAGGAAGTCCCTCTGCACTCCCGGCCTCCTCACCGGGAGAGGAGGAGATGTGTGAATTGTGCTTTGTTCCATGATCTCGGTTGTGAATTACTTTTTTGACGCTCAATAAGTAGTTTGATGGTGCCCAAATTGCTCCCTGAGATGGATCTCTCAGAGACCATGGTCAATATGTGATACTTAAGGATTTACAGTCAGTGCATGTTGTTCTGCCACATCTCACACATTGTTTCTCAGTCTGTCTCTTTGTCTCTCTGTAGATCACAGATAGTCAGGCAGATACTCTGGAGTACCAGGTGGCTGAAGCTCTCCAGGATCTCATCACCAAAAACGCCAAGAACAATGAGATTGAGGATCTTGACAGTAATGACCAAGAAACCAGGGGAGAGCAAGACGACCAGGGTTCAGATGCAAACATGGTAAAACCTGCAAAGAAGTGCTAGTAACAATAACAGTGATAACAAAAAGGATGACAACATTAACAATTAAAACTTGCATTTCCAGGACACATGGCAATCACCCAGTCGGCGCTACAACGAAGATGAGGAGAACGAGGAAGAAGATGATGATGATGAGATTGAGGACGAGGTGAACAGGGATGCAGAACAAGAGGGGGGCGACACAGCCAACACCACCTGGGACAAAGATACCGAGGAGGGCAACGAGGTGAGCCCTGAAGACGGGCTCCAGGACCTGCAGTACTTCCCGAACTTCTACCGTCTGCTCAGGAGCCTCGACTCGGGTAAAGACACAACAAAAACCCACAAAAAGGTTGCTGTGACATTTTAAGTCAGAGGCACAAAAAGCATTGCTTCACAGTATCCTTCATCCAAAGATAGAAGTTCTTCAGATCAAGAACAGTACTAGTGGGCTGTTGTTGTCATAGCGATATTGTTCTCAAGGATGAGTCAATGCTTGTTTTGTCCGCCTTTGTTTTCACTACACATCTTCCCGGGAAGTGAAACACACATAACTAATTATTTTTAATCCCCTCATCGTGACTGCCACAGTCAACCACCATGTGGTAACCTTATGACCAATTAGCATTAACAAAACATCGATGCTAGATGTTGGTTATAAATTTGCCCTCTGGTTTGCTGCTGCAGATCGAGACACTCAGGAGAGAGAGACGTTGATCACCATCATGAAGACGCTAATTGACTTTGTCAAGATGATGGTGAAGTACGGCACCATCACACCGGAGGAGGGGGTGTCCTACTTAGGTAAGACAAAACACAATACCAGCACTTTTTATCTGTAGTCCTGTTTATGCAGGGTCAGAGTGTCAGGCATAGAGTCGTATAATAGGTGCCACGGCCCCTAAATCCCGGTAAATAATATGATAGTATTTAGGACAAAAATTCAATAATATTGTATATCTTGATTGTGACAGTTTATTATTTACCAAAGGGAATAGCAGTTTAACAAAATAAACTTGACTCAAGGTCAATTTATTTGCTTTTTCCAAACCTTTCCACCGCACCTTAAGGTCTTGATGTGGTTAAAAGGTCCAGGAAAACGTGCCATAAAAAGTTGTAGACCTTGATTTAAGATTATTTAATAAAATTCTTGTCCATCAAGTCATGAATTTTTAAACATATTAAGTTATTGTTTGATGAGTTTATATCTTAGTTTTTCAGATTTTGCACACATTTGCTGTGTCACATTATTTTTAATAATACATGTTTGTGAACAGCCTTGTGTATGTGTGGCTTACATATGGATGAAAGATTTAAAATGTAAGTTTCAATCCATCCATTGCATTAGCCGACTAGCGTACATGCATTTCTCTGTCTCTGTGTGTTATATGTGCTACAGTAATGTTCCCCATCAGCCGGTGCAGTGAAGTGTGAAACCTGCACAGACAGATTAGTGTCAGGGGCGCCCTATGTAACCAGGCCGTTTTTTTATGGCTGGTCATCCCATCAGTAGCCAGTGGAAAGGCTAGCCACCTGCAAGCAACATCTGCCATCTCTATGTGTGAGCGTCAGGAAACCCCAGACCCAACATGTCTCTCTCTCTCTCTCTCTCTGACATTCAGTCTCAGACAGAAAAATGATTTGCTCTTTCATATATAGGAGGGTATTTAGATGTTCTTTAAAATCATGAGAGAAAACATTGTCAGTTTAACAATGAGAATAACATAGAAACATAATAGCAACACTATAATCAAGGTGCCGTGCCTCTCAATGAATCTAAATCTGAATCTGTCTTTTCAATGGTGTTTACATAGTATTACAAAATTCAAGCCTACAAAAACAAAACAAAGCAAAATGAGACACAAACTCAGGAAAACAGAAAATGGGGGGAAAAAACCCATGTTAATTGTTATTAGTTTTCCAGACATTTAATTTTGAAATTGTGAAAAATGCTCATCGCAAGTTTCAGGTGATTCTTTAAATTGATATAAAATATTTAAAAAGCAGCTAATCCTCACATTTGAGAATCTTAAAACAAAGAATGTTTGGCATTGATAATCAATTTAGTAACTAATTGTTTCAACACTAGTCTCAACACACAAATGTGTATGTACCTCTAGAAGAGATCAAGTATTATAACTAAGGTTGACCGATGTAGGCTGTAGAAGGATTAATCAATACTCCTTCAGATGACATCTAGCAGCAGCTGGTCATTGTTGTCTCTTAGAGCGGAGCAAATGACCACTTCTGACGTTGCACAAGATGTGAGTTTCCTAGGCAACCATTCTGGCTTTCACGTTGTATAGCTTGTGAGGAGATAAGAGGAATTCCACCATCGCCTAGCAACATGTTAATGGACCCCCTCCCTTTCTACTTCCACCCCCAACTGGCTGTGATGCTCAGATGAGTCACCCAGGTACACAACTGAGTACACATAGCTGTCAATCAACGCTAATCTGCTCAAGGGTGATACAGGCCCCAAGCTAGATAGAGAAAGAGAGATGTAGAGGAAGAGAGTGGGGGAGGTTGGAAAGTGGTGTGTGTGTGTGGGTTGGGGGGGGGGGTGAAATAATGGGCCTCCCCTGTGCTACAGGTGGGAGGAGGCGGCTTGTATACAAAGACAAGGAGAGAGTGAGATGCTTTGATAATAAGAAATAAAGGGAGGCTGGATGAGAGCGCGGATGAGAGAGGAAATTGTAAGGCAGCTTGATGCTCAGTTAGATTTTGACCTTGCACAGAAGTGTAATTTTCATTACTTTATTTATATAGCACTTTTTAAAAAATTGACAGACAATGCAAAGGCAGGGCACTCAAATAGCAATATAACAACAGAAAGCCAAATAGTAAGGCAAAACAAAAGCGAGATAAAAGTAAAAAAAAGAAAATATTATAATCCTGAATCCTCACCCTATTTAGCACTTATAAGCAGTAGCCTATGTAAACATTTATTAAATGGTTTATAACACAAAATAATGTAGTTGTACTCAGACAAATGTGTTGATGTATTTCCAGAAAACCTGCTTTTACAATTTTTTTTACATAATTGTTATCCCCTTTGTCAATCCAGGGGGATTAAATCATATGATCTCTTGTGTCATTTTCTGGCTTATTTGGGGTCTTTTAAATTCTCTGATGTTGTTATGAAAGCATAAACCACTGTAATATTTGTGGTAACACCCCCTGAGGACAAATTAATGCATTTTAACATCCAAAATAAATGTGGTTGTTTTTGTTTTACATTTGGCACCCCGGCTTTAAAAATACTTTTCTTATACTGTATAATATTTTTTACAATATTCAGTCTGCAATGAAAAAATAACCAATTGAAAATGATCATGGAAAAAACAAGATTTTTTTCATCCCTCTTGTCGTACTCTTAAACCTCTTGAATCTCCTTAATTAGGTGAAACCCCTTTCTAATGATAATCACCCTCTGACTCATACAGAAACAGCGTGGGACTTTAGATTTTCATTCACCGTCTGTAGAGTGAACTGACAACACAGTGCTGATCAAATCTGAAGTAAATGCTTGGCCTGTTTGTTTCACTCACCTGCAGAGAACCTGGATGCCATGATAGCCATGCAGACCAAAAACAAGTTGGGCAAGTCTCTCGGGCCTCCTGACTTCACTGGACCTAGCGGTAAACAGCCTAAAATGTTATCCTCCAAACATCCTAATATTTTAGACTGTTTGGGCAATTTTGTTTGTCATAAAGGGTTTGAAATATGGTTTGATCTTGTTTCAACCTATAAATGATTTAAAAACACAGACACATAGAGAGAAAAAAAAGGCCCTATATTCAAAAGATTTTTTACTTTGTAAGTTATACAAACTGACCTAGAAAGATGTGAGACAAAACTAGGACAAGAACACATACTTCCATGAAGATACAGGTTTTGGACAATAAAATTACCTTAAAAGGAATAGTTTAACCTTATTGGCTCTCTGGCAGACGTGTTAAATGAGAAAGTCAATACCAATCTCAAATCAGTTAGCCTAGCTTAGCATAATGACTGAGAACAAGGGGAAACAGCTAGCCTGGCTTTGTCAGAAAACCAACCTACCAGTTCCTCTAAAGCTCACCAGTAAACACATTATATCTCGTTTATTTAATCCTCACAAAAAGCTAAATGTAAAAATGTCAACTTAATGTTTTACGTGGGTTATGTGCCAGACTATTTCTTGGGTGGGAGCAGTTGTCAGGCAACAGCGGAGTCTCCAGGAAGTCACAGGTCTAGCCAAGAAATAGCGCAGAACACAACCCTCCGTAAAATGGCAGATTGTTGTTTTTACACTTACAACAAACAATAGATAATGTGATAACTAGTCCCCAAAAAGCAAATGAACATTTTTACCCAAAATGTTGAAATCCTGCTTTAAGTATCTCTACCAGCAACTTAGCAAAAAATGTTTAATACTCCATGTACGGTTTGTTCTTTGCTGTAGGTAAAAACTTGGATGAGGACGACAACACCAAGGCCGAGGCTGCCAAGATGCAAAAGGAGTATGAGAACCTGAAAGACTCAACCAAGGAGGAGCAGCCATCCACTGAGACCAGTCAGTCCACTATCCAATCCTGATGACCAGAGGGAACATGATTAGCTTTTTGTTTAGTGATTTTATAATTTGATTAAATTAATTGATACAATTTTACCATTTTGCCAAAAATTATCAACTATATGCCTTGTAAATTGCATGACTTGGTTTTTATTTGTTTTTTGTTTTTTATTATGGTTTTATTGTTTTGTGTCAAATGTTTTAAATAAATGCAAAATTCTCAAGTATAGCAAATTCCCACCACGTCAGTTCAATGAAGTGAAACATCTTCTGCGCTCTACCTCAGTGAAATGTCTTCAAAACAATTTTGCCTATAATGGCCGAGAACATTTCAGACCTTTTGTTTTGACTCAGCGGGGCTGACAGGAAATAAACAACACTATGTAGTCCAGGCCAATCATAGTTAAGTCCCTGCGTGTCCCTGAACTAGGCCAGTCCAATAACACTCACAGGAAAGCTTGTCACAGCTGCCATTATGCTCTGTCCCTGTAGACTGTATCCGCTGATCAGTCTAATCCACACACACACAAACATACACAAAGACACGCATAGAAAAGACAAACAAATTAAAATATAGAGTTTTATAATTTAATATTTATGGGACAAATTAGGGGAGTGCATTATAATCCAAATTTAATCTATGGTTAAGCAATAGTCTGATGTTGATTTGTGGTGAATATCAACCGAAATCTCAAACTGTAGACTTATCGTGCTGCTAGTTTAATATAATAGCACAATCTTGGCTGTCAGCATGTTCCCATTGCTACTGAAATTTAAAAGATAAAGCACAAGTCTTGCATTAGGAAAATTATGTTGTGTAAATAACTGATAAATCTAAGAAAGCACTTAGTCTTATTCTTTGGTAGAAACTAGGCTTTTCTTTTCTTATCCTAACTTTTCTTAATTTTCTCCTTGTCTTATCAGATCAACCTGGCAAATCAGAAACGTATCTGGAGGCCATAAGGAAGAACATTGAGTGGCTGAAGAAACACAGCAAAGAAGAAGGCAAAGATGGTGAGACACACTTTCTTAATAGAAGACAGATTGAGAGAAACCAGCTAATAAGACCAAAGTCTTGCGTGTCTGCTGAATGCCCATACACAACCATTTCTATTTGAATGGTCTGGTTTTAATGGCAGTCTAAACTGCTCTCTCTTCTCCAATCTTTGCTGAGATTTAAGAGCCAGAACAAGAAAACATCCTCATTTGCAATCCCTCTTCTCCCCACTAAACTGTGGCGGGTCACAGACAGGTCTGAGGCGACGCACTGGAAATTTGAAGCCCCTTTTGTTTGCCCCAATTTGCAATTAAAATGAGTGTGGGATAATGGGGTAGATGCTTCACTCCAGATCTCATGAATATGGATCATTCTTGATGAGTCTGTCCTAATTATTTGTGATACAGCTTCCTTGTACATAGACAAAGGTCTATTCATTAATTCCCTCCTACCTGTTCTTCAGCATTTATGGTGTGTCCCGGTGCATAACTAGCACTTTTATTACAACAACACACAAATAAAGCCATGAAAAGACCGTCACATTTTTGTCACCAATGTCAGCTCATGTCTTGAAGTGTATAGTGTTTGAGTGTGTATTTATATTGACTGTATTACCCATACTGTAACTGTCAACATTCATACAGAAGTGACCCAGAAACTGCACCAGTTTGCAGAGCTATGAAAACAGTGTACTCGTCTAACAGGAGAAAGCCTGCTGTTGGGCTCTCCACAGTGTCAAATCAATGCCCAGTGGTGCTTAATTAAGCAGCAGAGAATGAAATGTTAATGAGTTCTCACTATTCAGGGCATCAGTCCACTGGCAATCATCTCAGTTAGACATTTCAGGCAAAAAAACAAAACAAGTTCTAGCTCAGTGAGATTTATGTTTACTGCTAATGTTCACTGGCCTGGTCTAATCTGAGCCGATCAATAGGCGATTCAGCCATTAAGTAAATCAGGAAAACAACTCGAAGACAGAGAAAGTTACAGATAAAACAAAGTTTGACCTAGATTCTTGAGTGCAGAAGAAAGAAAGACTAACACTGAGCTTATAGTATGCAGAGTCTGGAGCAGAGGGGCAGAAGCAGCAGGGAAGTTTTGTTTGGTGCTCATCTCCGACCTGGCTCTATATACTGCCCTTCATTAGCATTCTACTGTGTGTGGGGTTGTCTGGGACAACAGGGGCCTCCCCGCCTGCCTGTCAGTGATCTGGGCATAGGAGACAGACAGATAATGGTTTCAGAAGAGACAAGCTCAGACTGAACACACACGCTGATTCAAAATGTGCACCCAAAATCGTCCCATTTTACCATAGTGGGACCTCTCATTAGCTACCTAATTTTCCAACACACCATGTACCACATTGAACTGCTCTCTAAATTTCACCTCATCCCTATTCTCTATATTTTTCTCTCTCTCTCTCTCTCTCCGGAGAAAGTACAGCTGCAGGAGAACAAAAGCCTTTTCAACCAAATAAATTTCATAGAAACAGAGTGGGTGACAGGCGATTTATTATGTTTACTCTACCAGAAGCACCCATTAGGAAAATCTCAGCGGACGTTCTGTGTGTGTGTGTGTGTGTGCGTGTGCGTGTGTGTGTCCAGTCGCCCACACACTATACAGATTAGCCAGAGGAGCAGATGGACGTAGAGGCGACATGCTGGTTTTGGCTCTTGGCTCCTCACAGCCAAGATTGAGAGAAGCGGTTACTGCCTCTAATCACATTCTGTTAATCCCTCACACACGTCATGATTGTCATCTGCAAAGAAACTGTATCTCAGAGCAATGCAATCAATTTCCATTGCTAGAAACATTATTAGGAATGCGCAGAAGTTGTTGTGTGACTTGTTGGCTGTCCTCTGTCCTTCTGCTGCCCCTTTACTCAGAGTCACTTAGAGCAGGGAGAAGTGGTGCAGCAGCTGTTTGACTGCTCTCTGAAACCCGTTTGTTAACATGATAGATAATACAGAGTTAGGTTGTGTTCATCTCTAAATATAGCCACATCCTTCTGCAGCCATATGGTGCTGTTTTAAATGACAATGACTTGTCTAGACCAAGGTGAATACAATTGATTCTTCAAAAAAATGTATTTTTTTAAAAGGTGTATCGAGCTTTTAGTTATTGAGGGAACATGGTTGAACTGACATTGAATTTAATACAACGAATATTTTCATTGTAAGAATTTAGCAATTGTGTTGCACTCTGTGATCTTTTGGCTTTTTTATTTAATGCATGTATGTGGTATCATTTTAATCCCAGATAAACACATGCTAACTGTGACCTTAATCCTCCTTCATAATGAACTATCGTTCCAGATTAAAGCTTGTTTGGGTGTGCCATCTTAAGAAGACAGTGCTTCAGGGAGTTTAATGTCTGATCTATCCTCGTACCCTCTTTAAATCTCAAATTATAAAACCATCGATTGCCATGTCTGTCTTTCCAGATTACGATCTGTCCAAGCTGAAGGACTTCATGGACCAGCAGGTTGACTCCTACATTGAGAAGGGCATCATTGCCAAGGACGAAGGCGACACCATCAAGAGGATCTACAGCAGCCTGTAATGCCCCCCCCCCCCACCCCACCCCCTCCAACCAACCTCTGGCTTAAAACACAGGACTGACACTTAAAGATCCATCAAAACCCTGACTACTTACAGTTATTTCCCATGGCATGGTAAAGTATATACTGTGTATTCAAAACTACCTGCTTAGGGGAACTTGTTTACCCTCCGAGACATTTCCAAAATGTATCAAGAGAAGGGATTTAATACTATTAATAAAACAGTAAAATGACTCTTTACACCTACCTGATGATATTTGCACGCTAAGATCGCAGAGTATATACTAGAATATTATTGAGAGAGAAATCAAAGTATTTTATGTAACCAACTCACACGTCCATCTAAATTCTAGCATTTAATCCAACCTGACTCCTGTGGGAAATGAATGTTATGAGTATGATGCTTCAGCTTTGTCATCAACTACTGTTTCCAATACTTTTTTTTTTTGCAACAAAACATACATATATCAAATTGTACTCATTCTGTGTAACCTCTCTTAACCTATTATATTTCTTTTTTTCCAGTGTATATGTAAGATCTTAATGTATTCTTGCTTTTTATTGTACCAAAAATATATTTGTTATGTATCATGGCCGGTGCCCTCCGAAGTCCTCTGTTCTGTTCTGCTGTAATTCTTCTGGGGCCCACTAGGGGGCTGTATCTGTATCATCAATTCTCTCTGCATGTCTCTGTGAGTTCAACATTTCCATCTCAGTAGAGACAGAAGATAAGTATTTTTAAATGTAAATATTTGTGACTTTTTCCTAAAGTTTAAAAGCAATTAAAACATTGCCTTTTCCTTATCTGTGTTCTTAACTGTGATAATGACTGACATTCACATGCTCACAAGGTCCTGCATTGTCATAAAAACACTTGAGATTTTCATGTCTGGTTTAAATACATATTTATTCTCATATACACAAATAAAACCAATAGAATTTTAAAGCACAATAAAACAGCTGTAACATACTGTTCTCCACACACATAAATAATGCATTCACACCTCAAAAATAGAGCAGTCCTTTCTGTTGTCAAAGAAAAAAGCTTTATGAGGCAAACGCAACGTGTTCAAAGGCTTGAGTCCATCCACCGGTTCTGTTTGGGGTGAGCTCATACAGGGTCAACACTGATGAGGAAGGCCTGATTATACTTTCCAATGATACTATTCTAGGAGGGGATTTAGAACATCAGAAGCGGTTAGCAAGTCCAACAAGCTAATCCTCCTGGAATTGCTTAGCTCTGCGTGTGTGTGTGTGTGTGTGTGTGAACATATGCAGCAGGAGGGTTCTATACAGCAGCTTCAGAAGCATATGATGGGCGGATGGGCACGTGTGCTCTGATGCTGTTTATTTACTGCATATCAGATGCTCCTCCGTGCTCTTAAGCCTCGCAGTGAAACTGTACGAAACAATGACAATCATATACAACATCATAATTGCTTATCAATAAATAAAAGGCAGACATGACACTTCTGTTTGACATGGTTCAGTAAAAGCAAAAAAGGTAAGGGGGGGGGAGCAATGATGTTTGTATTGTTTGTGTGTGTGAGCATGTGTGTGTTACTGAGACAGGGCTTCGGGTAAACAGACTGGAGATCTTTATATCTCCTGATATGACGATGCAGGGACCGTGTAGTCCTCCTCATAGCTCCTGCGAATGAGAAAAAGAGAGGTAATATTACATTTTTTGTAGATTTTCCACAGTGGAAACACATTTTAATATGCACGTGCACACACAAACACTTTCTTAAACTCCTTTCCTCTCTTTCTCTTTCTGCTTAGCGGCTGACCACAGTGTCTAGGTGACGAGTGCACTGTGTGAATAATGCATGAGGCTAGCAAAACAACAGTGTTCTCCTTCACAGCTGAAGGCTCATCTGGCCACTGAAGGGCATCTCAATACAACACACCAATGCCTTAATCATAACGTCATAACATTTGCTGGTAACTGTTCTCTCTCTTAGAAAAGCTACTTCAGAACTGCAAGACATCACAAATCCCTTCATTGAGAAGAAATCTCTTTCGAGCTACTGTGCATGTCCAATCTATTCACAGGGTTGAGAGAACAGTCTAGCTGCCAATGATTATAATTAATCGGGATAAGAAATATGGAAGATCTAAATCAATAAAGGGTGGACAGAAAGGTTTCACACCTAAAAGAGCTAAAAGAATGTCGCTACAGAAATAGAAATTTCCTTTGATTAGAAAACATCCTGAGGGATGGCAGAATCAATCTTTTAAACTAAGAAGAACTTGCTAACAAGTGCTGAGTGTGGTTTGGTCTTCAAGAGGCCATTTGTGGAAGCAGGGAATCATTTATATAGATTGCAAATGTGCTCATTTCTTGCAGGGATCTGGTGGAGAGTAAACGTGTCCAGTCCCGTGTTATTCTGCTGTTTATCACCACATATAAGCAAATGATGCACTCGACCTTCTCTCTCTCGCTCTCTCTCCATCCCTATCTGTATCTGAAAAGAACATTTGCATCTGGGACTTCTGACGAACAAAACAGAGACTCAGACTTGATCCTCTTCCTAACATTATGTTTACAGTGTCGAGAAGTAACCAGGGGTTTGTTTAGATGGCCTCCAGAATTTGGAATCACCTGCTTGATGAGGTGAATAATTCTGTCTACCCTTCATACAAAGACTTTTCTGGTATATCTGCATATTTAACAACTTTTAATTTTAAACTTTTAAACTTGTTCTGACTCAGAAATTTGAACTTGTTTCCTGCATCTAATTGGGCATAACAACGTTTTAGGAATTATCCTTATCATGTTTTCTTTTTATTATCCTTTATACTTATACTATATTATATAACGCCTGTTTTTAAAAATTGCTATACAGAAAATGTTTTAAACAATTGCAATAAACGCAAGTGACAGGAAGGTAAGCTGCTGGACTGCACAGTATGGACTGCACAATATGTGGCCACTTTTTCAGGCTATAAATCTTCATAATATGAAGATACACTCAACAGTTAATTATTTCCTTCAGTTTAGCTCAAGAGTTTGGTGGTTTGTTCCATACAATGGAGGAAGCCAAAGCGGCATGCGCTCAGTGTTTGCTCTGGGACTGTGTGGAAACAACGGAGCGAGCCTCTGTTTGTCTAAACACACTACAGCTCAGAGGCCACCCTGTGATGTGGCTGGAGTCAGAGACAGGGCTTTAACACAAAGCTCAGCTTTGCCCTTCGCTGGTAGGTAAACATTTAAAGAGAAATGAAAAACTCTGTTTGCACATTTACTCATAAAACAACCTCAGGTCTGCACTTACTGGCACATAATGACATTAAAAGGAAATGCTGTGCAGCCAGTGGTCATATCATAATGAAATGATTCTAATAAGTAGTGGCTGTTTATCACATTAGGTTAATAAAGATATTCTAGAGGATTCACACAAAAAATAAACTAAGTTTGATCATAATATAACAACAAATGAAAATGAAATTAACATGTAGGAAAACACTGACAATCTTGAATTGCATTATTCTGTGGTTGAATTATAGGGATGTGATATGTATGAACTGTTTTACTAGATGAATGTATTAAAAAAAGGGGACAGTTGATGCCAGTGCATCTGCCAAAACACTTAGGTTATGTTACCCTGAGGCCCACAGGAAGGGAATTAACATAACAGCTGTATCCATTCTGAAAAAAAAAAACAATAGTATGAGCAAAACACTTTGGAGAGCCTGAAGTGGAAAAACAGCTTATGCTCTATGTCTGTAGAGGACACTGCTGCAGTGTGACTCAGTCCTGACTAAACTGATAGTAGCAACAAAGGCTGTTTCTCTATGAATGGGTGTATGCCAGGCATCCATTACTACATCACTTCTGAGCAGCCGTGAGAGCGTTCTCCGTCTCAACATGCAGTGTCAGAAAAACATGCTCTTGCCTGATTCAGCAAGCCAAATCTCCTAAATACCTGACTGTTGCATAAGGTGGCATCTGACTGGTACAGCACGATCGACAAAACCCTGAAACCTCCTTCTGTGAGAACACCTTCACTTCCCCGCATTTGTTCCTGCTGAGCAGGATTTCTGACAATCACCTACTGAGCTCAGGAAGTGCGGGCTGAATTTCACAACAAAGTGAAAACACCCAAGCTTTTCTCAAGACACATGCCTACAGATGCAAACTTAGAAGTGTATCCTGTCTGCTAAACCCTATAAACATGCTACCAACACTGGTAGACGCAGCATTTATGATCACTCAGTGGCCATTATCCAACCCAAGAAACAGCAGTTGCTGCTAACAGGTATCCATCATTTGCATGAGGCAAAAGTCAGCCATCACAGCCAGAATAAACACCATCTGATTGGATGCCATGTACAACAAGCACAAGTCTGGCAGGATCATAACGGAAGAACTGGTCTTTATGAACTTATTTCAATTTGGTCAAATCTTGAAAGATTACAGGCAATGTGCTTTGATGTCCTGGTCTGAAATAGCGCACACCAAACACCTGCACATGCAGAAAAGAAGAAGCAGCTGGGGGTTGTTCAACACCTCACCTTCCTTCCTCTTCTTTCAGCCTGCGTGCCGCCTGCTTTGACTGTTTAATTTGCAAGTCCAGTCTGTGTAAGAAGTCTTTGGCTGACAGCTCCTCTGGCTGGGGCTGGGGGCCTTTGGAGTCCTCGGGGGGCGGGGAGGGGGGAGGCGAGGGTCCCTCAATATCCCTCGTCACAATACAGGGTGTATCTGCCTCTTGGCATACTGCTTCGCCGTCCGCATCAGGAGACTCCAGAGACAGTCCATTAAATATGTAGCGCTTCTCCGACAACACGGGGATGTTGAGGCTGTTCCTCAGAAAAATGCAGTCATTGCTGAACAGCTTATTGGCTCTCTTGACTTGCTCCATCTGGCATACCATGGTGACAGAGAAGATGACAGTGTTAAAATAGAATCATTTCCATAACTAACCTACCACCTTCCTTGTTTTGATCCTTTGTACTTAGACCTGAGGGTCAAATCACCCTGTAACACCATATATAAATATACGCTGCCATGGGGACCTATATAGAGTTGTCTTTAAATCGTTTTGATCCCATGCAAGTGAACCAAAAGCACTTGGTTTTTACATTATACACGCACAGTCTTAACATAATTTAAACCATATTTGTACATAAACTCTCAATTGTAACTCAGTGAATGGCTTGATTAACCTTTTGCTGGACCCCTACTGATTACATCATAATGAATGACCTGTTTTAGTAGATATTGGTAAAAATAAATGTACATTTAATCAAGTTTCAGACAATCAAGTAACACACAGTGGGCTTGTGGGGTCTGGGTAACTTGGGTCCTGGGTTAGTTGCCACTTTGCCATGTTGATAGGGGTGCAAACTTGATACTTGAACCTTACACTTTCAATCAGTAGCCTGGACTGCTTTGACTGTTCTGTGCAGGGCCATGACTGGAACTTCCCAGCCCTCTAAATGAATCCCATTCTCCACCCCTTCTTTTAACAATCACAGAACTGACAGATCAATGCATTCAGAAGTAAACACGACGTGATGTGGTGGCTTGCTCTTGTTATCTGTTAGTGAGGAGTGATCAAATGAATTAACACTGCTTTCATATTCCACCAGATCTTCTCGTCAAGGTGAACACCAAAGCACGAAGTCACATTGCAGTGGTGGTGTGGTAACCTTACCGTAACACCGTATTTGAGAGCAATCCCTTGCAGGGTATCAGTGTCTGTAACCCGATGCTCTATGTATTTCTCCCCCAGAGAGGCCGTGACACTTGCTGTGCTCCCGTACGAGCGGATCTTGGTCCGGGCAAGGCTCTGGGACAGTTCGCTCTCTGACTCGGAACCGGACCTGGACCGAGGGAAGATGGGCTGGCCAAATCGTCCTCCTCCATCCCGCATCGGCAGGACGGGCGAAAACTCCGCCATCTTCTCTTGAATAAATAAAGAGCCCGGTGGCCTCTGTTTGTTTTGACGCTCCAGCGGATTCGCTACAGTAAAATGAATCTCTGGTTTAGGCGGCAGGGAGAGTCCCATCCCCGGTCATGTTCAGCGTGTCAACCCAGGGAATAAGAGACATGTTTCGGAGACCACTACCTCACGGCTCGCTTTTGTCATAGATCCGTTACGTTGACGTAAAAGCGTACATAACGTCGTAACGTTATGGAGGAACAACAATAATACCATTTCCGGTTGCACTTTCAAAATAATCCACAACACGGTTCTTATAATGCACCCGATTACTGTGATAATTACGAAAATGGGTTAAAAAGTTCGTTTAAGTACCAAATTCCTATGATGTGCAGACTTGGAAGAAGCTGATGTAAACAAAAATGTAAATCTTACATTATCTGAAGATGCCACATAAACTTCGTCGTGTTTTCCTGATAAAAGAACAGTTGTTTATTTCCGGTAACTAGTAACTTTAATTAAGCTAACATTTTGCAACAAAGTAGTTGTAAAGTCACTTACTAGCACAAAACCTAGGAAAGGGGGCGTACACGAAACTATGTTACTATTTGTATTGATAATAAAGCAGCTACATGGTACGTTTCCACTCCCCTGACCTAGCTTGTTCCAGCCATACATTTTCATTTAGCTACATTTAAACAGCCAACTGCCCCAAATCCTCTGTGGCTGGCAACAAAACTGTGTTAACAATCACAAGGGGAAACGCTGGCGTAGGTGTGGCAAATCCAAAACACCGACATATTCTTAGAACTGAAACTAGCAAAACTATAATCTATTGATCTGTAATTCCTGAAAAGGCAGACATTCATCATACTGTGAAGATATGACTGTGCAGTTCATGTTGCTGTTGTAGTAACCAGTGTATGTAGTGACTCCTAGCATATTTAGTTAGAATATTTGGTCATTTAATTAATTGCAGTTGTGTTTGTTAATACTGTATGCACTGAAATGGGACCTTAAGGCAACAAATGCATTAATCTTGATGCTCCTCTTGTAGAGGGGCCCTGAGTTAAAAATCTAAATTAAAAATTAAAATTAAGTTAAAAATTGTTTATAATAACGGTAATACAAAGCACTGATCACTAACTAATACAAAGCTGGCCCAGGAGTTTGGAATGTGCTGGCTCCTTTTTACCAGCTAGCTTACTTGCTGTTAATTGCATTACCTTGTAAAACAGTAAAATGGTCCCTCCTTAGATAGCATACAATGAAAGATCCTTACATCCAACACTGAGCTTATTATCCGTTAACTAACTTTTCTTGTGTGACACACATAATGGAGTAGGACTAGGTATCCTTTCACATTGGGTGGAAACATTCAGCAGGTCTCTGTGACCACTAAGCACTGCATGTGACATCTGGAGCCAGCGCAGTTAAATGCAGAGTTGCTTTGGATGGCGTCTGTGAGAGGAACCTGATTAACAGTCCCATGACCAACCAACCATGCATCAAAATATCTTATCACCACATGATAAAAGCTATAAAAAATATATATGGGATTTTCCCAAGTTCATGTTCAAAGTAAGTTTATTATCCCCGAGGGGCAATTTGGTGCACAGCCAGCAGCCAATTTAATCAATAGCAACAGTACACACACTAATCAACACACAGATACACAGATCCCAAGCTGTGATATCACTATCATAAAGTAAAATGAGGACCTGAATGTTTATACACTAAACAGAATTGTTCTGTATTCCCTGCAATCATGTTGACATCAGCCACACGAACAAAACATTCACCTTTATTCTCAGAAGACAAAGAAAGAGGAAAGTAGAAACAATATCAGTTTTTCAGTCTTCTTACACTCAATCTACAGTGTACTGAATAATGCTTTGGATTTAATTCCTTGGAAGATGTCTGTTTTAATTTAAAATTGTAAATATAGTTTGCCATTTAAAGTCCATATTTCTTCCTTCAAAATCCTGGTTTGACACATAATATATGGTTTTGAAAAAGTACATTCTGGCATGTTCAAGAAAACATGTTTTTCCATTCTGGCTTCTACAATTGGCTGTACTGGGTTTTTCAGTACTGAAAAGCACAAATAAATTAATTTTCCAACAGTATGAAATGCAATACAATCCATATTATCTAATCTTTTTTCCCCTCTAAATGGTGTGATGAAAACCTGAGAATTATTATCAGACATCAACCTGCAGCCTGCTGGTCAGTTAATCATTGTAGAATGTCAAATAAAAGACCATAAATGAACAACAAGATAAATGCCAGTTAAATATCAAGTTACATGACAGTTAGTATCTCGGGCAGTATTCCACTCATTATGTATTCATTACTGGATGTCAGCCGGTGAAACTGCCACCTGTCACTGTCGTCTGTGCACTCGGTGTAGTTCATGCTTATTCAGACCCAAGAATGGCACTGAAGTCCCTGAGGTTGTTTTCTCCGTTTGAATCACTGTTAAAACCATGTGATTACTTACTCAACAAAACAGTGCTGGCAGTGGAAAGCATAGATGGTACAAATACTGTTGTTACATTCTCATTTTAATGTAGTGTTGTTGAAAGGCAGTTTAACACAAAGACTGCAGGTGCTACCATGGGATGCACATGATGTGTCTGTGTGAAATCTAACTTGCCGAGCAGCAAATACTGGGATGCAACAAGTGGATTGATCATCTCTGTATGATTCATTTATTTAATTAGTCTCTCTTGGTTGTGGATGATTTTGTGTTAATCTTAATGTCTGGCATTTCCTAATGGAAATCAGTTCATTAAACGTATGAGTACAAAGAGAGAACAGGAGGGAGCTCAATTCATCAATTATACATGATGTTCTCAATGTGAGATGACACTTTTTAAATTGCACTGCAAATCAGTTCATTATTCATGTTGTATTTGCTCAACATCTTTGGTCTTGACGTATCCAACAAACGTGGCTACAGGACTGAACAAAAAAGTTCAGAGTTTTTTAAAATATATTGAGCTCCTGAAATCTAGTCAAGAGTCAAAACACTTGCTGAATGACCTACAGTAGGAATCGGATATCTTCATTTGCATCGCCCCACCTTCTCTTTCTCTTATAGGCAAAAGCAAACAAGAGAAAGAGGGAGGAGAAGCAACAATGCCATGAGTCATCTTGAACATTACCATGACAACAATCACTTGAGCCCGCCTCCTGGTCCAACTGCACCCACAGGTCTTGGAAAGAGAAGATATTGCAATCAGTGAAATATCACTCACGGCATCAGTTTATCATCTTTAAGGGGGTCACATCTGATTTAGTCTGTAGGGCTTCAGGATTTATGATGCTGTAAAGACTGAAGTTCATTTCAGTCTATAACTGTTGTAAACCAGGTGGACCAAGTGAGTCAGATGGGAGCATTTCTGTTCCAATTGTACACAGGTAGTTTTGAAGTTCCAAATTATTATATCATGAAGTTGTATACTGTTTACAATAAAGTGAAATGTATGCATCTACCTGGGATTAATGTTAGCATAATGAGGTTGGATAGAGGTTATCTATCATAGAAAACATGATCAACATGAGACACCTACAGGATCTCTTTCAATAAGATCTACTGTCAGTTTTATTGTGACCCCTAATGGTCACTTTTAAGTATGGCACCCGTGCAAAGTCCTTGATATTTTAACCACCAGATGGTGCCATTGAATCACCAGTCGATCCTGCTACACATAAATTAAGTGAAATGTGCCTGTTTTTTGAAAACGTGCATGTGTTTGACATTTATGAGTCCAGTACTCACATATCTATATTATAATGTGTCTGCATTTAAGAGTGGCCACATGATTAAGAGGAATTGAAAAGAGGTTTGGTTTGATTTGCCTATATACACAGTCTGGATGGTAGGTGTGTTTATCCAAAATAATTTAACAGCCAAAGCCATTATGAAAGACATTATGATGAACAACCACAGTTTAAGAAATCATAGTACAGTTCTTAATCTGGATACTGAGCAACAAAATGCTTGAGGATACCCTCCCTCATATAATGGAACGAAATGGTTTAGACGTCCAAGCAGTTCTTTAAATTGTAACAGTGAAGCCCACTGAGAAGATTTCAAGAGCCAGCCATTGTTTTATAGCACTCCTGATAATTATTTTTCCACTCCGAACAGGGATTTCACTGGCGGTTTCACTTGGCAGAATGTGTTAATGAGGCTGAGACAACTTGCTATTTTTAATACAAAAAGGAAGGAACATGAATATCACAATGTTTCTTTTTTTTTTTGCTGCCCTGAAATAGAGATGGCTGAGTTTAGGACAGGGTGCACTTTTTATTCATAGGGCTATCCATGGCTCATCACACATCTTCCCTGAACTCACATTTGAAAGAAGTCACAATATCTCTACCATCACTTCTTTTATAAAGAGTGATCTGTCTGCTTTTCCTAATAATTTTAGACCAAAGAAACACATATTCAAATAGTTGCATGGGTTCGGACTTAGAGGCACTGGATGAAACACACACACAAGTTCAGGTATGAGGCCGTGTTTGGAGGACACCATTGTTGCTCTCCTGGTCCTGATAACAGGTCAGCTTTAACAATTAGGCTCTTCTGCAATGGGGAAGAAATGCTCAAATATCAATGCAATATCAGAACAGGTGTTGAAATCTGATGGGCGTGAGTTCAGCTGAATACTTCTGAGGACTTTCATTTCTTCCTTACCTTAAATGTGGGTGTAAATTCAGTTTGTCACTGGCTTTCGTCTAAAATAAACCAGTAAAATCACCAGGTGTATAGTACTTTACTCAATGTGTGATTGACTTACACCTTTTCCTTGCTTGGCTGTTTATGAATACAGTACATTGCGAGTGGCCTTCCCATTCTTGGAATCTGTGAGCCATTGTTTACCAAGCGCATGAGGTCATGATTGAGAGGGACTACTGAGCCCTTTGTTCGGGGCTGACAGAGCTGACTCACTACATCACTCATTCTGATGGTAAGTCCACTACAGGACTGCAGGTGAACATACCTGCTTAAGAACAAAGCCCTCCCCACTCCCCCCTCAGCTCAAACATGTTTGGAGAGGATGAGAAAACACAAGCTCATATCTTGTACATGTACAGCATCTGCAGCCTTTTCGCATCACTCCAGTTCGTGTGGAGGCAAGTCAACTGTGGTGTTGGAGTCAGTCCAGTCCGGTGATGTCTAATCCTTGTCAGCATCACTGTCTGCGCTCCACCTAATCCAACCTCCTGACCAAGAGCTGCATTAATATACACAGCTCATCAGACTGCCCATGCCAAGAGCTAAGGAGAATATTGTCTATTACATCATTTCAAACTCTTTCATACTTTTGTATATCATACATAATGATGAAAATGTATTTCTTTTCATGAAGAGCTGGTGCCTTTGCTTTATCAGGCATTGCTGTTTGATATTAAGCGCAAGAAATATCAATTTTGTAAGAGCCTCTGCTGATGTAGCCTATTGTCAGCATGCAAGCTAGGATTAGTGATTTGTGTCCTTCAAGGCTTTATCTTCATGGATTGCCAGACTGCCCTTTTTTTACTTTAATCCTATTTATCACAATGATCTCTTAACATTGACTTCAAATAAAGACATGGACTAGATGCTGTTAGTTAAAGTCTATTTTTTCCACATGCGGAGGAGTAATGTGTATTAATAATCCTGGTCGAAGGGAACAGTTGTACTGTACTTATATAAGCACACAACTGTATATTTTACTGTCAAATTCTGATTCTAGGTTTGGATTTCTCCTTTGAAATGATGCCTTCTGGTGTGATTAACAGACATGACATAAACCTGCTGTTCTCGTTCTCTCTATTCTCATAGAGTGGAAACACTTGAGTCATTCCCACACACACACACACACTCAACCCCTCCCCGCCACAGTTAACTGCCAGCAGTGCAGAGTTTTCTCTGACAGCAGCTCACCGCAGTACTCAGGAAACCCAGAAAGGGATGGAGTCATATGCATTACATCATCTCTCAGGCATCTGCAAACAATCTGAAAAACTGGATCTGATTAAAGTGCAGCTCACATATGAACACCCGAGTACCTCCTAAACCAAAAGGTCTATCGTTCATTAGAAATACTACTTTGAACTTGCCATTGACTACAACCAGCTTCAAATCTGCACTTCAGTATTTACACAGTCAGACTGTTTGTTTTTTTTACCCAATGCTAGCTGCTTGACTCTGTCTGTCTGTCAGTCTACCACTTTCGGGCAGACTGAACCATCTTAATGTCTGGTACAGACATTCATAGTGCCCAGAGGATGAATCCAACTGACTTTGGTTAACCCACTAACTTTCTCCTTGGAAACACAGTCAGGTTGACTTCACATTCAACATGCTAAACACAGATGGTAAACATAGTAAACACCTGCTAAATATTAGCATGTTTATGTTAGCATCACCAAGACAACTGGGGAGAGAGGAAACTTTAAGAGGCAACTGGGTCAATAATCTATGCTGTAATTATGTAGTTTAAGGATTGATTTAAAAAATAAAAAAAAGACAATGCAAAGAAAGCATACAGTATGTAAAAACATTTATTGTTGAGGAGGTCTTATATTCAGCAGTGTGTTTTACCAGTCTTGTGGTTTTACAATAGTATGTATTCCTTGGGTTTTGTTAAGGTAAAAAAAAATCTCAGCAATGAGTTGTGTAGATTTATCTGGTATACACATACAAGTGTGTGTGTGTGTGTGTGTGTACTTTAAATTTGAGATGCAATTTTACAATTAATATACATATCATGAATCACATAATATTCATAACAAGCCCAAGCAGAGAAGCAGTTTTCCACTTAAGCTGACTGTCCACCAGCAAAGCACAGAAATGTAAAAACAAAAAAGGTCCAGGATGAAAGACCAGCTGATATGACCATGGAAGAACACACCAAAGTACTGAACTCAGCCATATAGCTCTTGTCCAAGGAATGTGAGGCTGTTAAGATGAAAGAGCATTTTTTGGTCGAGAGAAAGATGATGTTCACAAGTGATGACTTCATGCCAGTATATTGTTCCTATTACACATTAACAGTATATACAAGTTTCAAGTAACTCCTGAATAGTCCTGTTACACCCATCTCAAGCAATTTAGTGCACCTAAGGAAGTTCAGTTTGAGGCACACATAGCATGTCGTCATCTGTTACATAAAGACCTGCTGCTGCTGAGACGCTGCGGATAGCCGAGTGAAAGTGTTTGTGTGAGGGAGTAAAGAAATGTAAAATGTACGATCTGTACAAGACTCTATATCTGGGAGATTGCAGTTGATAGAAACATTTCACAAGTAGTCGCAACCTGAGAAGTTTCACACAAACTAACTATTCCTCACATCTCACTTAACTAGTTGCTGAACATGTTGCTATAAAAGTCCCACATGATGGAAAAAAAATGTAATGGCATGGTGTGATATAAAAAAAAAAAAGTCTAGATCACTGTTGTTAACCCACACTACCTTTTCCAGATCTGTACTGTGAGGAAGTGACTGAAGCTGAAAAACCTGAACTGATAACCATTAAGCTCATTATTGATACTTTAAGCACTGCATTTTAGTCTTTGGCATGGTTAAGAATCAGAGAAAACCAGTGTGTTGAACAAACATTTGCAGCACAATTTGTAAGAGCAGGTCAAAGCCTCTTCAGTCTAGAAAAGGGTTAACATTCTCTTCCTTTTACAGTACAAGTCCCACTTTTACTTGATCCAAAATATCAAAACCTAGTTATAATTTCCTGTTAAGGGATGTAAGTGATCAGAATAACCAACATCAGAATTTGAACCTTATGAAAACAAGATTTTTTGTTAGAATAAAACAGTAACGTAATATAAAACATTATGCATTGACTTACAGTATTAGGTTCATATAAATGGGTGAGCCAGCATCTGTTCTTAGGCTGACTACAGCATGAACTTCACCGTTACACACACCAGCCAACAGTAAAGCTGGCATTACAAGGCAGTAAACAACACCTGCAAACCACCATGCAGACGGAAAGTACAACAGTGATCTGATTAGCAACATTAGAACTAAAAGTCAACTTGTTACTACATGGTGACTTTTGTTACCTTATGGTAACTGGTGTTATCTACGGCTGTACAGTCAGACAAGGTTTGACAGCTAGTAGTCATGGCCACGCTAAAACCATTCTGTATGCTATTTCCACCATTCTAATGACAAACTGTGCTGATTCAATACAAGAATTCCACTGGAAGCTTAGGCCTCAACAGCAAACTATCGTGTGGTAGAGGATACAGGGCTTTCTCAAAGTTAGTTATTGTTTTTACAAAGCTGTTATTCTTGTTTCTGTTACTTGATAATGTTTCACATGATTATAGCATAAAATAAAAGGAAAAAAGCAAGTAAAACATCTGGACAGATCATATAAAGGCTCAAAAAAATGGGAGCAGCTGAAACGAAATGACTAAAAACTAAACTTTACACCTTCCATGACAACATAATAATAAACATAAGTATAAACATGTGTATGGGAGAGGGCAATTCCAGTTATGTCCCTTCTTCTCAGATGTCTGTACTGGTTGAGCGCGCCTTGCCCCACAGTTTGGCACAAGACTAAAGTTTCCACACAGTGAGATGAGACCAGGGCATTGGCTGAAATTATTCCACACATTGAGATGAAACGACAGGATTGGCTGGGAGACAGGTCAGGCTCCGTCCCTACAGGTCCCCTTCCACTCGCTTCTTGCGGACTAGAGCGAAAAAGTAGAATAAAGAAAAGAGCCAAAAGCATGACTTTTTACCCAAATCAATTGATCTGAAGAAAATAAGAATGAACAACTGCAATCATGCGACACAACCGTCAACCTACACGGGCCTGTTAGTCCATCATGAAAACACTAAGTGAGAGTCATCATGATCATGAGTTTAGACCCATTTCAACAGTGTGTTAGCGTGTACAGAAAACAAGAAGTGAGATGTCATCACTCCCAAAGCAGTATGATCACAGCCGTGTCAGTCTCCATACTGTTAATGCCGTGAATGCTGCATTCAAACACTCTGATGCACTGACACACTTAAAGCCACACCCATGCATCACACCTGTGCTACTGTGACTCGGACAGGATGAGGAGCTAAAAGAGAGGAGAGGTCGTCACTGTGGACGTCTTGGGGGGGGGGGGGAAGAAAAGAAAAAAAACCGCTGTAAAGGCAGAAGAGCTGCTGAGATGTTGGAGTTGACAGGACACATTTTGCCAAAAAGAAATAACAGGTGGATGGGTAATGTGGTGGGCAACAACTCACCCAGCTTTTGTAAATTTAAAATAATCCCAAATTGGGGTGTGTGTGTTTGTGCGTGTCATACCCAGGTCATTGTTCTTGGTGATGGCTGCAGCAGCTCTGGAGCGAGGACCTTGCTGGGCGAAGTGGTAGCCAAACTTTACTATGCTGTTGTTCTCTTCCAACATTTTAGCTATCTCCATCTCTATGGTAGTTCCCAGCTGCTGCCTCTGAAACATACAAACACACAGAGGTCATGATCTCCACATCAGAGTCAGAACCTCACTTTGGTTTATAGCAGAAGAGACTATGAGACTCAGACTTGGACCACGGGATGTGGTTTAAGTTCTTTTTCCACTACTGGAAACTCTCAACTGGTCTTTTATGTTTTATTCAGGGAGTGGTCCATGTTGGTCGGTATTTTCTTCAACTGCGTGCCGCATAGCACAACCATTTTCTTGTGAAACCACTATTTAGAGTGCAACGACTTACTCAGTCACAAGTTCCCTGTAATCACCTACAGTGACCCTGAATGCTTACAGCAATAAAAAACAAGTACCTGGTTGTCTATCTTGATCTCTGTGAGTGTGTCGTTGTCTCGCAGAGCATCAACCAAAGCCTGCACCCCTGTCCCGGTGATGAAGTTGGTCTCCAAGTTCAGACTTCGCAACGTCTTGTTCTCCCGCAGCATGTCACTGAATGCCTGGGAGGAGGAGGAAGAAATAAAGCCAAGACGTAAATACGGAGTTGTCATGCGTGAACGAAGCTATTGAAAAGCCTGCAAGCTGCTCCCTCTCACCACAGCAATTGGGTCGTTACTCCGTGTTGCTGCCAGGCTGAACTTCTTCACGTGCGTGTTCTTCTCCATGGCTTTCGCAAAGTCCTTCAGCGTGGGAATTGGAACGTTCTAAGAAAGACACACGGCCATAGGTCCAGGGAAATACACAAGCATACAGTATACACACACACATGTATTTCTATGTACCTTAATGTTGTTGAGGTTGACCTCTGTTAAGGAGCTGTCATTGTTTTTTATCCTCTGCAGAGTTTCTTCGACATTTGTGGGGTTGGGAGGCTCATCAAACACTGGGTTCATCCTCTCCCCTTTGATCACATCTAGAAAAAAACAAACACAGATGAGGTCAGAGGTCAAGATACTCATCCTTTTGACCTTTGAATTAAACGATTTAATTCTATTGTACTTACTGTTGTAACCCTCTTTACTTCCAGTCCCATCATATGTCTGAGTACTGGTGACCAGCGTGTGAACACCCAGAATCGCTGCAAACCAAAGCAAAGCATAGACTCAGTAGCTGTGGTGAGGAATCAGAGTGTGCGCATGTGTTCTCCAGGGTTCAAAAATGCACCAGTCAGTGGATGAACTGTAGCCAAATCTTGAGGTCATAGAAGACAAGGGGTGTCATTTTGCTCAGCGAGCCCTTCTATTCCCCCATCATCACACACAGTAAAGGACGGGGCCTCAGAAAAGAGAGTCAGACTGAAAGGTGCTTGTGTTTTATTGATGCAGCAGAGACTGGCCTACAACACTGCAACAGTGTGTCCAGCTTGCTCTTCAAAGAAACCCTCATACAGAGGTATGTTTTTAAAACAAATTTAACTTTTCTTGCTTCTCAAAAAAGGTATTTATTCATTCTTACCTGCGAGATCGCACAGTTCTGTATCTGTGGCGCTGGACAGGGCTTCCTCTAACTCGGGATCGAGGGTTGTGACTTCCTCTTGGCGTGTTTCTATTGCTTTCTGCTTGGGAACAAATGCTTTACCTGCAGAGAAAGACGGAAAATGGGCAGTGAGAAAAGAAGAGGAGAATTCCATTCAAATTCTGAACTCAAAAGAGATGATTCAGCTATTGTAAAAATGAGCAATACATTTTACAATCATTACAGACAGAAGAAACATGTACATGCCTGCCGGGTGAGGGATTTTATGAGATGTTACACAACCTTCAATTTCTATCACTAACTATTATCTGTCGCTTAATGTGACTCGTTATTCTCCTACAGCCAATCCTATCCTCTCAGTCATAACACTGCATGACTGCCAAGTGCAGTGTGAGTGTGTGCGCCTACAAGCAAATGGACACATTCCCAGATAAAGCAACTGTATAATTAATATGCACACATAGGTACAACACAAATCAGGGCTTGCACCTCGAGTCACTACACATTTCACTTTTCTTTAACATCAGACAGCACAATTTACAGCAGGGCCTTGAAATGATTATCATTCTCCTTTGCTCTTGAGCTTTACTCTCTCATTATAAGTTATTTTTACATTGTGTGTTTCTTGTTGCTTGTTTACTCTAATCCATTAAATGTTTTACACTTTTCTGCAATGCACAGAGAATCAACACAGATCAATTTATAGTTACTTATTTTCACTTTGGCATTTAGTGCACCTTGTTTCTGTTAGTCAGTGTTACACAATCCTAATTACATCCACTGTGATTGAATATTGTTAAAAATGTAAGCTTATAATGATGGTAAAGTTTCTGACAAAGAGGTCAAGTCTGAACAACAGAAATGTGCCATCACTGGGCCTCCTGCTGTTTTACACAACAACATTCCCCAACCATCAGTGGTTCAGTCTTGCTAAACTCAGTCCAGCCATAGCTGTCTGACAACTGTGGTATTGCCATGGCAACCTATCTGACGGAAGAAACGGAAAGAGCAAAGGAAGTCATGGAACAATGAGAGGAGTCTGCTGGGGCAGAAAATACTTGCACTGGACGGGGAGACCGTCCAGTGGGTGCCATTCGCTTTCTAATGTGCCCGTCTCTTTAAACAAAAACACCCCAAGAACAGGGCCTCCCAATCCTTCCCTCCTTCCAAGTCAGTCAAGCCAGTCAAATTGTTTAAACTGGTCCCTCGTGGGGGCTCTCGCACTTCCTGAAAGCCAGTAAACAGTAAATAGAGTCATCAGGCAGCTTCCTGTGCCAGCCCCTCTGGAGCGACATTTAGCCCCTCCGAAGCAAAAACAAGACCGGGCCAAAGTCCTGCCGCCTGTATGATCCCACAGGAACGTATATCATGGACTAAATGAGGGAAAACACATTGGAGGTACACCACGGGACAAATGCCCAGGGAAAACAGGCCAGATCATGCTGGGTTTGAAGGGCTTTGACTTGGGACTCATAATCCCACGAGAAGCCTGGGCCCCTTTGTTAATATCGATAATATTCACAGGCGAATTGTGAAGTTACGTTCATGAGTGATCTGAGTCTTTGGTGCAAACGAAGGGAACCGAGTCGTACCTGCTGACCGCCGTGACTGTGCCCAAATTTCACCGCCTGCACTAAATCTGCTCCCCTTTACGTGAACAGTGAGAACCAGCCAGGGGCATGTTGCATGTTTCAAGGCAACGCACCTTTGTTTACATAATACATTTCATACAGAGGGTAAATTATATAATATAGTGTCACCCTGTTTACAATGCAGATCATTGACATTAGGTCTGGAGTAAAATTGTGCTGTTAAACCTAATCCACACAAGCCAAATGAAATTATATGAGAGGGATGTCTAAGATTGAATCGGATCTCCCTGATCTTTCCAAAGTGTGGCTAATCTGTGGGTTTATTCACCGCAACACCACATCGGAGCAACTGACTTGGTGAGGTACAGACAGAAATGAGGCCAAAACAACAAAGATATGATGTAATAAACCAGAATAATCTTGTAAACTATTATTAGATCCTGAGCAGTACATTTGCAGTAACTGATTTATTGCCTTTGCAGTAGAAGTTCCTTGTTACGCTAAGAAAACTATTCATAAGAAAAAGTGACTATCGGAGGCGTTTCTTACAGAGCTGCTTTCATTGATGCAACAGCCACACCCTCCACTGTAACCACAACAAACATGTTTATCATTACTTGTCTTGAATGCTCCAGTTAGTACAATAAATATTTCCGACACAAGACTTAAGTCAACTGTGCTTATTTTAAACCTCAACTCATCACAAATACTCATACAGATGAGCGGATGAACAGATTCAAGGATGAACAATAAAACAAAGATGGATAATAGAAAAGCAATAAGAAGGACTGACCCAATATAATAACATTTAAGTGGTTAAAAGGAGGTAATCGTTGCCATGGCATTTAAGCAGGCTGTTTTCCTCTCAAATTCTGTGTTATTGAAAGGACACACACACACACACACAACCACATTATTTATCAGCAGGGGGTGAGTATAACAAGGGAAGAGAATCCGCTACATTCCACAGAACCACCACAGTGATTTGAGTTTTCCATGTTGTCATAGGGGTGTACACACACACACGCACGCACGCACGCACACACGCACACACACACACACACACACTGGGAGTATAATTTCTAACAGGCCAGGTTTGGGTCAGGGGAAAGATTTCAGTTCCACATTTCCTCTCCAATGAGGGAGTAGCGTTCCGATCTCTGGAGATCCCAACAAAAGAAATTCCTCTGAACAAGAATTTCTACTCAGCAATGTTTTTCTGTCATGCTGTCACACAAAGAATCTCCTCCTTTTTCTCCCTTCTAGAAAATTGACCACAAGTATGTCCTAAAACCAGTTTGAACAGAACTGGTTTCTCTCGAGAAGATCAGGTAGTTTCAGTTGTTGCTATACAAACAACAATTCCCCCGCCTTAAACATCTACTGTGTTGTGACAAAAATCAGGACGCATTCTGACAATTGTATTCCACTTTGGATTGACAACTCCATGGTATCAGACTGTTGTAATGATGATGCATCGCACGTTCAATACCAATACTACAGGCACAGCTGCCTACTAAAAAGCCACATTATATAACAGAGTGAGAATCACATACAGCCACATTCAACTGCTGTAAAAAGAAAGATTATTTTTATGGCCTAACAAAAATTCAAAAGTAAATAATAATCAATCAATGCCAACTTGAGAAATCTCTCATTCAAATAAGGCTTCAGGCTGAAATTTGCAAATTTTGGCAGATTAAAACTTCAGCCTGGACATCAGTCTTAAGCACATGAAGTCAAGGTTTATTAATCTCTAGAACAGTGGTTCCCAAACAGTGTTGCCGCAAGATTTATCATATAAACATTGTTTATTTAATGTGGGTTTTTAATTACATTCACCAAATAAAAAAAGAATACACCTACAATACAGAAAAATAGTGACCATCAGATCATGCCATGGATAGATTTTACACAATAATTCATAATTAAATGTTGATACATCTCAGATCTCAGCATAGCCTGGTCCAAATGAATGTGTGCCGACCAACAGAACTAACATCAGATCAAACGCTACTCGGCTAACAGCTTAACATAGAGCTTTTGGCTGCTTGTGGAAGATCCATCATTGCAACTCGTCTTCTTGCAATCTCTCACCTCTCACGAGATTTCAGAGTGAGACTTTTCCTTGAGCGAGACTTCTGTTTCTGGTTAATCAAAAAGGATCTTACTCTTTAACAAACAGTCTGTCTCTGTAGGGATGCTTTGCATAATGTTGACAGACACTTAGAATAACAGAATGCATTTAACCACTAACATTACATTGCAGCCCGTTTGCGGCTGCTGGCTGAGGTGATGTACTGCACCTATTCCAAAACCTTTGGTAACTATTAGTCATTTAAACCCCAACATTTGTAGAAATAGGGCCCAGGTTTAAAAATACTGGAATTACCCTTTAATATTGATAACATAATATCTACAATTGGGTGTTATATTGGGTGTTGAGTGGCTTGCGGTGCTATGACATAAGGGACTGGACATGACGTGCCTTTTAGAGGCCGTGGTCTTAAAAAAGTTAGTTAAAAGCCATTGCTTTAGAAACTGAACCGATTAAAAAACATCAACTAACATCAATAAACCAACAGATTTGAGGCATGTGATCCTAACCTTGCCTCCTTCTCTCACACTCCTTGCCTCGTATCCCCTGGTACAAACACACCTCCCCCTCACTGCTGTATGTTGCATAAGAGCAGACATCCATTAAAAATATCTACAAAGACAGCAGAGAAGTAATTACTGCTGTGTGTCTGTACTACTGATGAAGACACACCTCGGTTCTTCATCCCCTGAGAAATACACTACTAACATGTGTCAGCACCACGCCACTAGGGTTATTAATGAGAGTTAGGCATGGTACACTACATAACACTGGTGCATATACCAGAACTTGTTTCATTGTCAACATTTCAGTGACCTTCTCAATCATAAAGCATGTGCAACGTTGTCTGTGTTAAACTGTACTCCACCTTTAAGGACTGAGGTTCATTTAAAGTCAAATATGCCACACAACAATCAAAAAAGCACTCAAAAGATTCTGACTGATGTGTTATCAGTCAACCCGAGGACTGTAATGCTTTGACTTTCTCTGTTTTGATTTTCAATCATGGCAAGTTTTTAAAATGTTGGAATGACTTGTTATTGTGGACAGTTGTAGACAAACGAACACACACCTTTCTTCTCTCCAGTGAAGGGCACTACATCCTCTCTGTCCTTGTACTCCATGGCTTCCTTCTCCAGGTATTTGAGGAGGCCGTCCCTGTTGAATGACCCTGTTGCTTTCTTAGACGTCTGGTCCTTCTGACGTAAGCCTGCTGGGAGAAGAGCATTCTGAGGAGAGGAGACAAGGAGACGGATTAGACCTGGTGAGGAATACAAAACACCAACAAAGACTTAGGTAGGGAAAATGCAAAATTATGTTTTATAAGCTGTAAATGTATCCATAGGCCTTCTATTCATTTGGGGGAAAAAGGCCATTCATGCAAGACAAGGACAGAGACAGGCTGAAATGGCTGCCTAGCTATTCTAAACTTTGGTGTGTTGCTGCAAACAAATGCTAGTACATCCTTTCATCTTCAGGTCTGTTAGTTTGCATCAGTGCCAGACGCAGCCATTTGAGTGTCACATGGAAAAATAGACATTCCTCAAAACAGGAAGTAGGAACTAGTTTAACTTGATTCATGTCAACTAAAACATCATGGCTTAAAAGTCCTAACATAACAATGCACCCAACTGTGGACCATTTGTTGTAGGTGAATGAAAACTTGGGGGAGGTGAATATGGATGTGTGAACATTTAGAGCGGTTTGTCCAGCCAGACAAGTGTGAAACCAACTCAACACACCAAATTCTACTTCGTCTATTTAATGATCTATTCATGTTCAGAAATTAAAAAAACCCTCTGCTGTTGCTGACTGTTTCCTGTAGGTCACCATGTAGGGTGATTTATCTCACCAGTTTTAGATGGAATTTAAAGAAAACGCCCAGGCCTCTGGGGGGGGATTTCATTATACTCAACAGTCGCAAATAAAAACACACAAACACTTTCCCCAACCATCGAAGCTGGGAACTGGGGTATGAAGAAAATATCCACCCCTTGGATTTGAATTTGTAAAGTTCAATCCACTCCAGGAAAGACAAGAGGCATAAACGTGTTGCTACCAGGTAAAACTAGGGGTCATTTTGTGAAAATTGAGCGTGTCTAAGAATTTAGTTCTGTCCTTTATTTGAGAAAACAAGTGACGGCTGCATGGATTTTATGAGCTTCTATGAGTGCACTCAAAGCCCAATGTCTTTTTTATGCCATTTTCCCAACAAATCCCTTTGACACAGGAACTCCCTCCCACTTAAGAGCCCTGGAGCTCCTCCAACCCCCATGAGGCCTGACCTCAGGGTCCATCTCCTCGAGGGCCGTTTCCAGCTGTTTGAGCTCTTCCGCCGACAGTTTGTTGAGGATTTCATCTTCATCGAGATCCTTGTACTTGTCCAGGTCCTTCTTGTACGACAACGCCATGGTGCCGGCTATAGCTTTCTAAGCAACACTGAAGAGCAGACCACGGCCACGCTGTTTCTTTCTCGGGTTCGCTGCTCCAGACCAGGGAGAGGCTACCTGAGGACAAACGAGGGCACAGAAACACACACAAATAAACATTCATGATGAGAGATGAGGCAGATCATTCCTTTAAATTTAGCTGACTAAAACAATGTAATTAAATCTTGTAAAATGAGATAAACACTGTTTATCTCATCCCTGTTAAACAATAGTCAATCACATCTGGGCTGGATAATGAGGCCTTGCCATGATGCAACACACACACATCTGGGACAAAGGAAGAACTTTCTCAGGCTCAAACACCTCATCTGACTGCTCCCTTGAGGATCACCGACTGCCAACTTTGTGCTACTTTAGAAAACATTATCAACTTTAAAACAAAAGAGGGAAAAAAAGTGCCTTATTGTAATAGATGTAAAAATGCATGTATATTGTTTTCTTCTAGGGACTGTAACAGTGGCAGGAAATACTGGAGTAAACTCTTAAGTAGATTTATATGAAAATAACACCACAGTTGAGATTAAATAAAGCTTAGATAAGTGACTGAGTTAGGGAGTGAGTGCATATCCTGTCAAACAACATAAAGAGGCTTCAGCCTTCAGCTCGCTCTCCCACGCCACAGTCCGAACACAAAATGACCTCATGATTTCCAGATTCCATGCAGGACTCCACAGATGGTCTTAGTCCTAATCACACACACACTTTCCTGTGCACACACTTGATCGTAAACTCTTCTTTCCCAAATGGCTGGCTCATGCTATTGGCAGAAAAAAAAAACCCTGAGCTTCAACCCTTTGCAAAGGATTCTTTAAACATTTAGTGCCATTTCCCTGGAGCCTTAGTGACTTCTCCAATTCAGAGGAATTCCCTGAAAAGTCTGACACTGTTCAGTTCCTTGTCTCTACAATCCAGCCTCTGTCCTGGACTAATCCATCCCCTCACCCCCTCCATTACACCCCTACGACTACACACATTTATTTCTCAAATGATCATGAGAGTGAAAGCACGGGGCATTTGAAAGCCTAAGCAGCGGCAGATGAAGTTGAGCTCAAATGTCAGCGCTGATGACTTAAATCAAAGGATATGAATATAATGATCTACAATAATAATCTCACCCCAATGTTCCACTGTGCAGGAGTTCAATAAGACCCTGGAAAACAGAGTCGATACAGTAAAGTCTTGTATTCTGCTACGGCTAACTGGGAGGAAGGAGATCAGCCATTCAAAATCTGTCCCAAAAGAAAATGTTAGGTTATAAAATGATGTTAATAAAATGTAAATGTCGTTTATATAGGCTTACAGAAGAAATTCCTAAAAATGACATAAAAGGTGAATGAACTTGAGAGGCAACATGTATCCAAGTATGTTTTTAACTTAAGCATTATATCTGACAGATTAAAAGGTTCTCATGAATCCAAATTGTGTGAAAATGATGATGGGTTGCGAGCAGTCCTGTGCTGCGATCGCAAAACAGGAAGCAGCGGGGTTTGTTGCTCATGATGTCATTACAAGCCTTCGCTCGCGTGTTTTTGCAAAGCGAAGTTTAATTCTTCTTTCATAAACACCAAAATGTCCAAAGGCACAAAAACATATGGTGGCTTTACTGTGATCATGACTGTGCTCCCCCTCTAAAAATAAAGACTGATGTATTCTGCCAAAGAAAGAAGTGATTTACTCACGTCTAGGCCTAACACTTCTCACTGACTTCCACACCAGTCAAGTCTTTGCTAGCCAGTGAGAGCATATGGAAAGATTGGTGTTGAATCATATGACGTTTGATCTAGAACTTTTTTGGTCCTAATTCTGGTTCAATTACCCAGAATAGCCTAATTCTACGATGTGCAGGAGGCAATGAGAAAATGACATTTCTGGCCTGGATGTGGAAAAAATAGAGATACCAGTCTGGCTAAGTGGTAAGTCTCTCTCTCTCTCTCTCTCTCGACAAGATCAGTTCTCAAAATAACGCAATTTCCCACATTGTCATACTCAAAAACACCTTCTACTTCACTGACATATAATTCAAGACATTTAAAACGACAGCCACTGTTTGAGTGAGGTCCAGTACCTCTGAGCGTGCAGATAGAGGAGTAATGGAGCATGCAGACAGATAATGATGGCAATGGGTGGGTTCAGGCCGAGGCAGACACACTGAGAGGATCCATTAGTCCAATCTGATTGATTCCTTTCTCCTTCTCCTCTCTGCTAATCCTTCAAGACAACAACAGAAGGCTCTGAGCCAATAATACTGCAAACCTGTCTGCACGCTACACTACACTACACCCTCCCACACTTTCCCTACACCGACGCTACTGTTGGACACGTAAACATATTGAGGATTGCATGAGAACAGAGCCACAAATATAATGATTTAAGGTCACCCGACAAACTACATATTTAGTGCTTGTTTTTATTCCAGTCTGGAAGGACAAGTGATAAGCTCCTGACTGATTTAAGCAAGGCTATATACGATGTATAATCACACTTACACGGTTAAAACAAGCCTTGAAAGAAAAGACAACGCCAACCAAAAAAATTCATGTTTTATTCTTGACAGCATGCATGACTTCAAAAACCATGTTTAATTAAGCTACAAGAAAGACATTAAACAAAGTTTTACTGAGGACAGGGTTAAGGATGGGTTTCTTTCTGTTTCTTTCACGGGCAGAATACTGACCACATTCTTTTAGAAATTACGTGATAGAAAAGGGGAAGTAAAGTGTAAAATATCTGTTTCTACTTCTTGTCATCACTACCGCCAATAAAGCTCACCCATGCTTTAAAGAGAAATGTCTGAACATGTTTCAGGTCAAATGGTGAGCCTTCATCTTCTTTCAAAAAGCGATGCTGACAGACACTGTAAGACTAGTTAAGCCATAAAGTATGCGATGCGATATCAGACGCCATCGCAGATATCTCTGGCTTACATAAATCTTACCAGCCAAAAAACACTACGTTTATCTATGTCAAGTCTCTTGCAATTAATATCTAGGCTGCTGTGCTTTTTCAGATCTCAGAGGCAGAAGCTTAAGGAATTGTAACTTGCAGCTCCATCATGAACAGGACACGCCGACTGATTATTACATTATTACAGAACACCACCCACAAAAAGACTATAGTTAGAATGACCCAGCTCTGCTACCCATGGGACAAGTCTGCACTTCCTCCTTCCACCACTTTTATTCTCTCTCTCTCTCTCTCTCTCTCTCCGGTTGTCACTGAGTTCTCATTTATCCTTTTTGAATTCAACCTCCCGAGGTGCCTGGAGGTGTCAGAAATTATATAAAACAGATGGAGATAACAGGGTCAGATTGCGCTGTCACTAAGATATGTTCACTGTAATACGTAAACAAGTTTTTTTTTTTTTTTTAAAGGAAGGGAGATACATATGGTCAGGAGAATAGAAAGAGTTTAAATGGTGATAGTACAGATATTTGACTGTATCAGTGCATGCTACAGACAATAAAATGAGAAAAAGAAAACAATCACAAGGTCTCTTGGGGTGTCTCGCGGGGTGTTTCTCCACCAAACACACATAATTTGTATACTCACCTGTTTTAGCCACACACTCCAGACACTCTGTTATCACATAATGAAAACTAATTTCAAGAATTGCCCCGACTTTCAGTGCGGCAAGGACAAAAACACAGGTTCAAGAAAGGTTGCAACTTTCACACCTTTGTAAAAATAAAAATAAATAATGACAGTCACTATTACATTAGACCATGGGTGAAACTGGGCACAAGCAGCCAAGTTTCACTCTCCCGTGAAAGGCATGCAGGTTAAACAAATCAGCCTGAGCTGCTGGTTTATCAGTACTGCAGAAAATATGGCACAGTAAGCACGACATTGCTCTCCGTTACAAAACCTGCTTCACAGATCCAGGAGGACCACCTGCCTTAAGGCTTAAAGGGTAAACCACACTTCCCTAAGCAGACGTCTTCCTTAAAACTTGGACCACACCCTTCATTCACCATTGAGCCCTGCTGGTCAAACGACCTTTATGAACACACACACACACACACACACACACACACACACACACACTAGCTCTTGAACAAGAAGTGTGTTAATATGCTCACTCACACAGGTACATTGACCTCGCACCTATATAACAAGTAGTACTGCTGTTAAAGTCAAAGCCTTTCCCTAACCCTCCACACTGGTGTGAGTCATCCCACCACAAGTACGTCCTCTACAAACACTGAAACTATTGTCTTGGACAAACAGTGGTTTACTGATGCTCTGTGTGTAAAATGTATTGTCTGGCGGACAGGGATGGGCGGCTGAGATTAAATCAGTCCTACATTTTACGTATAATTAGCAACACTCTTACACAATAAAACCAGAGCCGTGAACTTAACCAGAATACCAGAACCATTAGAGGACATTTAGTACTGCTATAAAATGGCATATCATATCGCAGCACTAATCTCATATACATCAAGTACTTAGCTGCCACGGCTGAAATTGTTTCACCCATCTCCTGTGGATATAGCGGACTACGGAACGGCGTTAGCTAACTCGCTCTTGACATCTTTATAATTACCACGCTGACAGTACACAAGTTGGTCGTCGTTATCAGTGTCTATCTTAAGGTACCACGCATTAGCCAAGAAATAATTAAAGCCAGGCCAGGCGGTTTATAGGACACTTACTTATTTGTCGGTTGCAGTAACAGCATGTGAAACAGCCCGATGACATGTAGCAGCTAACACGCTAACCATTGCAGTTGACTGAAGTTGCTAGCCGTTTGGCTAAAACAGCCAGCTACACAGTACGTAAGTGACACTATGTAAAACAGTAGGGCTAGCGCGGCCACTGAATAGGCATACTAATTCCAAACCTCCGAAATATCGTATTTCCTTACCTGAGGAAAATGGGACCTAACTAAGGAATCTCCAAATAATGCCAGTCCTCCCAATGAACGCGATTTCTTCAGTGCAGGATTTCTTACTCAGCCCAAGGGCGGTAACACAGGAAGAGAGAGCGAGAGCATTCTCTGAGTGACGTCTGGCTCAACCAATAGACAGAGAGTTTTCCAGGTGTGAACCAATGGTGTAAATTATCCCGCCTTTTTTATGTAGATGAACCAATCAAATGAAAGACGGAGAAAATAAAATAAAATAATAATCTCCTACATAAAGTAATCTGTACGCTGAACCAGGACTGCAAATCTATCACCAATAAAAACAACTTTATGACTGTACTTATTTAGGCCAATTATTTAGATCTGTATGATTTCTTCACTCGGACTCATTATGATAACTATCTCTCTCTATGATAACTCCTGCTGGTAAATTGAGTTAGGATTTGTTTTAGTCAACATTGTCAGTACTACACTATTGTGAGCTGAGATGGGTGCTAACTAAACTGTACTCTTACAGTTAGCACAGATACATATGCACAAGGCAAATGTCACACACTTTGTCAGAGTTTGAGATCAGAGTTTGTCTGATCTCTTTCCTTCCCTCTCAAACACACACACATAGTGTAGCCACAAAAACCCCTTACCTTACCCTTGATAAAGATCAGGGAAAGCTCATCCTCTTTTTACTACAGTGTGTTATACAATAGGGGAGAAGATAGAATTTCATGTACCCTCTTGGTTCACACAAATTATATTCACTGTAACAAGATGCCTCACATGTAACACAGAAGCTTTGGGAAGAGATGCGGGTGCTGATACGTCAGTAACATATTGCTGAAATCAGTCGAATGATAGTAATCAGCTAAATGGGTTGAGACGTACTGAGATGAAGACTACTTTACTACCATTTTAAACCCGTTTAACCCCAGAGATAAACGGGGTCAAACGTTTTTTCATCAGTAACATATTATCTGAAGGTGAAGGCAGGCTTTACTGCAGCGTGACAAGGCACGTCAACATGGTTTAGCTTTAGATAGAAACATCCTTGAAATCCTTTCATTTATCGGTGTTTTTTTTATTTTGAGACCCCAGACCCTGATGTTAGCGTGGTGTGTACTGCCTCCCCGTGGCTGTTTACACTCACTACACCAAAATGTCCCCAGTTTGAACTCGGAAACAAAACCTGAAAGCCCGCCGACCATTTCCTGTAGGTCACGTTTTACTACAGTTCGGAAGAAATGGCGGACATGGAGGAATTGTTCGGGAGCGATGAAGACAGCGACAATGATCAGCGAGGTAAAGCCGTTGGAAGTCTTATTTGTTTAGGAAGTTAGCTTACTAGAGTAATCGAGTTTTTACCGATGCAAAGCAGGAATCAGCCTGGCCCGAACAGGGAACGTGGAACCTGAACATTGCACTGATATCAGGATGTTTTCTGAACGCTAGCTTTGTTAAAAACGAGTACACGCTTGATATATTCTTCATTTAGTTAGCTTTTTATTTTAGCTAGTGTTAACAAGCTAGCCAACATGCGATGTTCATAAAACGGCTGAAACGCTTTCTGTTTGGATTTCTTTAGCACATGTTCTGATCTGTCAGTGTGCACCGTTCAGGTTATTTTGCGTGAAAATAACACCGAGTCAAAAAGCTTAAATTGTGTTTCAAGATCTTATTTATTCAACAAATGGTGAATCTTTGTTGCCAATATGACATTTCTTTCAGATTTTACTTAACAGCTTAAGCTGTAGATACATATTAATTAAAAAGTGTCTTAAGATGCACCGATCCGGTATGTAACTTATTCACAGAATGCATTGGGCTGGATGACATGGACACAATCCTTTGTCAGTATATGTCATTTTTCATACTGATTGAGGCTACAATCATTGGCCACTTTCTTAGCTACACCTGTAATATCTAATGTAATGCAACACAGCAGCTCAAGCATAAATTCTACCATACAAAGAACTTAATGATCAGTTTCCGGCACCGTCGGAGAGCTATTAATTTAACTATATTTTTATTATTGAGGTTGTAGTTTGCAGTGTTTTTGTTAATTTAATTCACTTCAGGACAACACATTAAATGTTGGCGTTAGGACAAAATCAGATTACTTAAATGGTTCTGATGGTTGACTGGAATATATAAATGTGAGGGTTTACACGAGTACAATAATAAATTAGTGTGTGAGAAATGTAACTAATTCGAAAATGAATGTAATCTATTCTGATTGCCACAGGTTACTCTGTGTGAAAGGAGATACATCTACCTCTACTGTTGTGAGCTATCAACAGTAGCTTTCAGGAGCTATAAATGTAGATTGTGTCATAAGAGTCATAAGAATAATGATTGGCAAGCAAGAACTGTGCAAGAGTCATTAACTGTAATGTGTATGAACGTGTTACTTAGCAACCACAGCACTCACCCGTTGTGAACTGAGAACTGTACTACATGCCAGAAGAAAAACAGTCTGCATTATTGTGTTTCAGAGTCTGGCTCCGGCTCTGGCTCAGACTCTGAGCAAGAGAGACCCCGATCCGCCAGCAACGCCTCAGGCAGCGGCAGCGACAGTGAGAGGGAACGGGATGATGATGATGAAGAGGAAGGCCAGGAGGCAGGAAAACCCAGTATAAATAAGGTGCGTGCCTGTGTTTGACTGATGACGCTTGGCACAATTGTTGTTTTGCAGAATTGGTGGGGGGGGGTCTGAACATCAGCTAAACTCACTCACTTTTCCTTCTACCTAATAGGAGCTGTTTGGAGACGACAGCGAGGATGAGCAGCACAGTCAACACAGCGGCAGCGACAACCAGTCTGAACGTTCAGGGAACCAGTCGGACGCCAGCATGCACTCAGACCAGGGGGACAACGATCACTCGGATGCAGAGCAGCACAGCGGCTCCGAGCACGGCCACCAAGATGAGGATGAAGACGAGGAGGACGGAGGCCACCGGTCAGATGGAGGAAGCCCAGCTGGCAGCGGGATGTCTGGAGCAGGGAGCCCTCACTCTGAGAGGGGCAGTGTCCGTTCAGACAGAAGGTAATACTAATCTCGGTGACAATGCACCATATATGTGTGACCAGTTTTTTAAGATCTGCATCTTCAGCAGGAATGAACAGGCCACAGACAGAACGGGGAAGTCGGAACGTTTTGTTTTTGTTTTTTTCAAGGGGTTTGTTGACTACAACCAAATCCTAGAATATGTCCAGCCTTATCTTGTAATTACATTTGCAGAAAAACATTTTTTGTCAGTGATATTTTTTACAATACATAAAACATAAAACAAACATGTCCACGTAGACATCTTTTTTGTTTTTGTTTTGTGCAAACCAACACCCCAAAATCCAAAGATATCCAATGTACGATGATATAAACCACAGAAAAGCAGCAATGTGTCACATTTGAGAAGCAAAAAAAGAGTGTGTGTTTTGGATAAATGAATCAAACAATCTGTTCAAATGTTGACTTCTTTTCTGCTGATCAACTAATTGTTTCATTGATTTAGCAATTGACACATACGAAAATGTACTTGTGTTTCTTCATCTTGGAAGACAAAGCAACAACTTAACCTGTATTTTATTATGAGGACCAGATTTTCCTTTCTTGATATATTTTGTTCCTGTGCTTTGTTTTAAACCAGTGTGCACAGTGAACCTGGCACTCCGCAGTCAGGGCCTGGCACCCCTCACTCTGAAGGAGAAGCTTCTGGTAGAGAGAACCAATCGGATGATGAGAAGTGGGAAGGAGGGATCAAGAGCGACCAGTCAGAGGATGAGGAGGAGAAACGCCATTACTCTGATGAAGAAAGGGAGAACTCTGATGACGAGGGGCCGGGAAACCGGAAGTCAGGTACTCCCAGGGTCTAATATTGAACATGAGCCAGCCTTCTGTGTTAATCTCGACACATTAGATTTTGTGGAAGAGGATTAGAGCCATATGTGAACATTTTATCCTGAGCTCTGAGGTTAATCTCAGAACTCTCAGATTAATATGAGATTAATTTTTCTTTTAGACTTTGCATGTGGTAACGATCCGTTTTCATGTGTCCTGAATCTTTTTAGTTAATGCTGTCGTGCAAATATTATACTGTTTTGTGGGTTGTTTTTTTCCAGAGTCTGCGAAGGGCAGTGATAGTGAAGATGATTTCCTCAGACAGAAAACCAAAACGAAATCTGCGTCTGATTCAGATTCAGACAGTGATATCGGAACAAAGAAACGTAAGAGACATATATATTACATATTTTTACTGAAAATGTAACCTTATTGGTTCATGGTAGTATCTGCGATTTAAATAAAGTTTTAATTTATTTAAGTGCAGCTGCATTTGGGATTTTTATTGCACTTACGTACTTTAAAGTAGTCCCCCTTCCATGCTGTTCCATAGACAAGACGGTAGCAGCAGCAGACGACCTGTTTGGGGAGGCTGATGACATCTCTTCAGACAGCGATGCAGAGAAGCCTCCGACCCCGGGACAGCCCCTGGTATTTGTCTTTCCTCTCGCTCTCTTGAACATCAAGCCTCTTTAATTGTGCTGAGTCCTTTTTTTGTTTAATAAGAGTTCCCAAACCTCTTTTTCTCAAAGCCTCTCGCTAAGCCTCTCCGAGCTGATCCCTGTTATCATGGCTCATTGAATCACACTGCAGTTTTTTTTTTAAGTTCTCTTCCTCTTCCTCCCTGTTTTGTGTCCAGGATATAGAGGATGGGATGGAGGGGGAGCAGGCAGAAGAGGAGCCTGCGCCCGAAACTCGTATCGAAGTAGAGATCCCAAAAGTCAGCACAGACCTGGGATCTGACCTTTATTTTGTCAAGCTGCCCAACTTCCTGTCTGTGGAGCCCAGGTCAGAACCATGGCACTGTCATCAAACAAATATACTTCTTAAAAAATGCTCGGTTTTCATCATAATCTGGAGTTTTCTCATCATCCGTCACATCTGTTGCTATGTTTGTTTTTTGTCTCCTGGCATTTATAGTAACAATTTTAAAAAAATTTGATTTAGGTACAATGAAAGTGCTTGGAATTTGCTCTGTGTAACTTAAAGGTCTATTTATTTTGATTCACATTGAATCTCCCGATGTAGACCCTTTGATCCTCAGTACTATGAGGATGAATTTGAGGATGAAGAAATGCTGGATGAAGAGGGACGGACCAGGCTCAAACTGAAGGTAAGTAGTCCACCTCATGCACGTATGTTGTCTGTGTGGGTTGAAATGGAAATAAATGGAAGGTATTATCACCTCTGAGAAATCGGTACACTCAGAAGCGAGTGACCAGTTTATTCAGAGTTTATTCTTTCCCTCCCACAGGTGGAGAATACAATCCGGTGGAGAGCCAAGAGAGACGAGGAGGGGAATGAAATGCGAGAGAGCAACGCACGCATTGTCAAGTGGTCTGATGGCAGGTGTGTATTGTGTCAAGCTGGATTTTGGGGGTCATTACAGGACGTGCTCTGTACCTACTGTGCTTTTAAATGTCTTTTTGTCTTTGTCGCAGCATGTCCCTCCACCTTGGGAACGAAGTGTTTGATGTTTACAAAGCTCCTCTTCAGGGAGACCACAACCACCTGTTCATCCGACAGGGCACTGGACTGCAGGGACAGGCTGTGTTCAAAACCAAGCTCACATTCAGGTAATACGGTGACACGCCTTTGTTGTATTGGTGACAAGCCTTGGTCATCAAGACCAGATTCTCACACACACTTGAGGTGAAAAACTATGAGTTGCCAGGGATACTCCTCCTCTGTCCGGCTCATGCACTAAATAAGCCCCAGACTGCCTCTTAATTCCAAACAACAAAAATAGCAGACTTCTTTAAAGCTCCATTCAGAAATGTGCTATAAGTCCTTGGATCACCTTGTGCAAGCGTGCCCAAGTTTCTCCCAATAACAAGTGTGTAAGCCTCTTAGCACCCCCACGTCTACCTGGATGTTCTGTCTTCTCAGACCACATGGGTCGAGTAGGACACTGGCCAAAGCTGCTTTAATGCACAACAGCCCTCCACGCTCCCATTACCATTTGTTCTTATTAACTATTATCATCAGAGCAGAGTTTTGGTTGGGATTAGCTGCCCAGGGTACAAAGGATTAGGACGGAGTGTTTTTCTTTTTAAAGAGGAGCTTTAGGCAACATCACAAATCAATGGATCCAAAAACATTCAAGCAAGATGGATACAGAGTTTAGACGTATTTTTTTTCTTCTTCTGGATAATAAGTGAGGCTCAATTTGCCAAACAGAGAAGAGAGTTGAGATAGAAGTATATCTTCATTCACTGCAACATGTTTATGCCTCCATAGGCTTCTTGTGGTGTCGGGGAAGGATCATGAATTAGTTGTAGGTTAAATCGTTACCTAAGAGCTGCAAATTTAGAGTCGTTTTTGTTCCTTCTTGTTGAAGATAACAGACATTTGTTTGTTAACTAAGCTGATGCAGCAATAAATGTTGGTATCTATGCAGACAGAAACAGAATAAAATGCTGATTCCACTGAAACCACTGTGGTACCAAAACATTAAATAGGCAGTTTCATAATAACAATGGTGAGGTCGAGATCTACTGTTTGGGGACAGCACGAGAAAACAGCACGAGTTGTTTTTTGTATGTGTCTGCTGCCAGCTTCAAGCTACCAGCAAGGTGCATGATGCATTAAAGCGCCCTGTGGGCAAGTAAACAGTTTGCAATCAGTATTTCTGAGCAAAACACACAGAAACATGTTAAATGAATTTCCCACTTCATAAAACATATGCAAACAGGATTAAAAAAAATATAAATATGCATTCTTCTTCCTTCCTGGTACGTTAACTGGCAGCAACTGTCAATCAGTGGAAGAACAGGAAATCATTGGCAGGAATATGCATCATGCATGTGCAGGGGATAGAACCCCAATGGAGGCCCACTCATAAAAACATGGTTCCATAGTGCTAGTGCTAGTGGTGAAAAACTGTGGGGGGAAAAAAGCTGTATATGTTGATGTTTTTTGAAGATGTATTGGTTTTACGGTTAATTAAGCTTTTCTTCTAAATGGACATGTGTACGAAGCAATGAATAAAACATTGGTGGCGTGCTGCTTCTGTGATTCCAGGCCCCACTCCACAGACAGTGCCACCCACAGGAAGATGACCCTGTCTCTGGCTGACCGCTGCTCCAAGACGCAGAAGATCAGAATCCTTCCCATGGCTGGACGAGATCCCGAGTCGCATCGCAACGAAATGATCAAGGTAACACACTCGCACACTGTCAGAACTGTGCTTTTTGTTTGTTTGCCTTTTCCTCGGCTCTGTCTTTTGTTACTGCAGAGACCAATAAAAGGTTTGCAAGAGGCCAGTTGTTGACAAACATCATGCCCTGGTTACATAAAGACATAACCTGACATGCTTGCATAATGAGTTCACGCAGTGGTCAGTGAAGTTGAAATGGTGTCAGCAAGTCTGGGGGTGGTTGGGTATCAACTGTCAACCCAAACAAGTACTGCTGATGGCACAGTTTGCAGTTTCACTGTGCTCAGCGCTCACCTGAGGCAGCGTGACAGTCCCTGGTGAAGATGTGCAACGCCGGGCCACTTAGGAACACAGCTTTGATACCAAGTGTTCTCACATGCCAAAATATATCAGTGTAGTCTGATTTCAGCATGATGCAGTGTAGAAGCTGGTATACCACTACAGGTGACTTTCCACATCATTTCCATTTGTACTTGCCAGATGCATTCACACTGGAATTAAACAACAGAAGGTTGAGCAATTTGTTGTTGGTTTTTTGTTTGTTTCTCATTGGACATCCTAAACAAAAGCCAACAAAGCAGCCTTATCTTCTAAAGTACAGCTTATTCAGCCGGAGGACTACTTGAAAGGGTTTTGGCTAACTCGCACCAGCTGATCCGCAGACGATAATTGACAGATATTGATAAAGAAAACCTTGATACATAGATATTTCTGTTACAGACATTTGTGAAGTCTTTGGACAAGGGAGTATTTTTTACTTTGTTTGCTCGTGGATACTCTGCTGATATGTGATTCACCAGATGGGTCATACCAGCGTGACAGCCGTGCTTCTAGCACATATTTTGACACTCCTTGGTGTAGCGCTCCCATTGTAGCTTGTTAAACTGATTAACATGGCAGCTGTTACATTTGTTGTGAGTTTGTGAACATCTTGAGTTTCACTATAGTGTCAGACCTTTAACTGTAACCCCATTTTGCCTTGAGCTGTCCATTCATGATAGACTGATGAGTTTTATTATTTATTATTTATTATTATTATTATTAATCCAAGTAGGACGTTGTTTTGTTACAGCAGCATTTCATCAGTCACAAAACAATAAGTAGAATAAGGATACCTGAGGGAAAAGCCTCCTGCTATGAACATTCACTGGCCTCTGTCCATCTTAATAACCACCTATCAGTGACTACCAATCAGGTTGGAGCATTTCCGGGGCTCTTGGTTCACTAAGCTCTGTGAGAGACTCAACAAAGTACAGTAACAACCAAAAAGTACAGGCTTAACTTTGAGACAAGAAACTGAAGGGCTTAGTCTATACTAAAATTTTAAATATATTCTGAATATATATATTGTAGACTAATATTTAAACTAGCTGAAAAGCTCATCATAAATAATGTCATATAATCTCAATCATATATAATCTCATTAGAAAAATAAAGTTTTGTTAGTATAACAAATAAATTGCAGCCCAAAAATGAAGTTTTGTTGATTGTTTAATTATTTGATGAAGAAATTACAAACAAAGCCAAAATGATATGACAGTTGAGTGCATCCTACCTCTCCAAATAATAATTTCAAAAAGGTCACCATAAAGAGAAATGGAGAGAAATTAATGGAATCCACTTTGCCCCTTACCCACACCAATCACAGAAGTATCATAGTGAATTATGCACTTACTCAGTGTAACAAAAAAAATCGATTTAACTCTACTACTCGAACTTAAAATAATTCCCAATGGTGTCTCACCTGGCAGAAAGAGGAGGAGCGGCTGCGAGCTTCTATCCGCAGAGAGTCCCAGCAGAGGAGGATGCGGGAGAAGCAGCACCAGAGAGGCTTGAGCAGCAGTTACCTGGAGCCTGACCGCTACGATGATGAGGAGGAGGGCGAGGAAGCCATCAGCCTGGCAGCCATCAAGAGCAAATACAAGGGAGGAGGAGGCCTGAGAGGTGAGGAGTAATAGATATTTCTCAGTCGCTTTCTCTTTTTATTCTTTCTCACAAGTTAGACGATTTCAAATTAAGTCACAGAGATCTAATGAACGTCCACCTTTTTCTGTCCCCCCCCAATCCAGAGGAGCGAGCCAGGATCTACTCGTCAGACAGTGATGAAGGCTCTGACGATGACAAGGCCCAGAGGCTGATGAAGGCCAAGAAGCTAGACAGCGATGAGGTAGGTGTAGTGACCTGCTGGACAGACAGGGGGCAGTGTGGAGGTTCAAAAGGCCACAAATACAAATAGCCTCATGTGAACTGAACAGGACAGGAAATGCTAGTCCTTCTAAAGAACATGCACTTAATTCTGAATTAAGTGAATTCAGAAAAAAGATTGCAGCTGTTTTAAAATGACCCTGAAAGTCCTGAAAAACAGCACAGAATGTCTGCTGCTGTCAGCATGGCCGACACTTGACTTCACATCAGAGCATCATCTCTTATGTTCCGTTCTGTGCAGGAGGGCGAGGGGTCAGGCAAGAGGAAGGCCGAGGACGATGAGGAAATGGCCACCAAGAAGGCCAAGAAATATGTCATCAGTGATGAAGAGGAGGAGGACGAGGAGGAGGAAGAGGATGACGAATAATTCACTTTTTTTTATCATTTCACTGTATTATCAGTGCTCAGCCTACATGGTATATAAACAGCCATATTTTGTTTTGTAGATTTTCTTACGACCTGTGTGTGTGTGTGTGTGGGTGAGTGTGTTTGTGTGTGTGACTGTGTGTTCGCTTGTTTATGTTGTGTACAGCAGAGGTGAGAAATAAAGAAATGGTTGTCTTATGTAACCTAAGCTTCCTAAGGCCCCTTTATCTTTTTTAACATTATAATTCATAATGCACGAATCTCACTGTTGTGAGATTATGAAACACACAGTTTAGTCCCATTTCCAAACAAAAGCAGGATAAGTGTTGCAGCAACGTCCGCCACTTACTCTTTTATTTATATGACCAGTGTGCCAGTTTAGTTTTGAAGTGCAAGCAGTTCATGTGGATGAAAATGTGCCCTTGATGATAGAACTGGAGAGGGTAGTTGGCCTACAGGCGTTGAAAGAACCAACTAAACCCACCTGACAGGAGAGCAAGTGATTTGGGGATTGAGACAAAGGAGCTGTAGTACTGTGAGAGAAGGCCATCGGCCCTGAGGAAAGGGAAGGCGTATAGTTAGGAATTATGGGTCTGATATAAAAAAACCAGTTCCCATCGGTAACCACACACCATTACCTCACATTCCAAACATCAACAACTTGAAGACAAGGCTACATTTGTCAGTTGTGCAACACATCTTTTACTAGAATTAGCAGGGTTTTGACAATATCATGATAGCCTTCTAACGAGGACCACAATGGAAATAACCTTGAAGATAAAAACTGAGTTATGCTTTAACAACCTTTTTTAAATTTTTGGACTGGTGTGTTTGTCAAATAAAGCTTAACTAGCACTAACTGGTCATCATAACTACTTTCACAAAGAGTTTTAAACACTGTTAAGTCAAAACTTCACACAGTGTAAATAGAAGTGAGTTTTTAAAATGAAAAAGGACCTTCTATTTTAAGGTAAATGTGATTATTTAGAGGCAGAGCTTCTCACTTCATCTCAGAGAGGTAAAAATGTGTCTTTTAGTGCCTTACAACCGAAGGTCAAACCGATCTGCACACATCAGTCTTACGAGAGTCTCACATCATAGTTTATTCATTAAATACGAAATAATAATACAAGCAGTAAATACGGAGTTTCCAAAACAAATCCAAAATTTTAAAAATAGAAATTGGAGGACCTTCAGAAAGCATGTCAGTCTGGTTTTGTACGTCAGTGCTCCAGTTGTTGGACAGTAAGTGAGGCTGGGTGAGGTATTGTGACTTGATCCCTTTTAAAGCCACAGAGTGAGAGGGGAATGCAGAGAACAACAGTCCCGGTTACTGATTCAAGTTCATCAGCCAGAGTGACGCACAGTATCACACACTCCCTCTCACACACAAACACACGCTCACAGAGAAGCATTAAACTGGGTTCCCAGGGATAGATAACAACCCTCGAATCCGACCTCTCCCCCAGCCCTGTCCCGACAGAACTGGCTGTAGCCACCCAGAATACAAAACTGGTAAAACACTAACTAAGTGATTAAGTAAGAGAGTTACATAAATTGGCTGCATTCTCTCTCTTGGCAACGGTCTCTCTGTGACACACACACACACTGCTTTGACGTGACCACAGACAGATAGTACAGGGACAAGACTGCTTGGGCACTGATCACACGGTACAGGCTTGTGTACAAGAGGAGAAAGGTTCTGTCAGGACAGCCGTGTTTAAAAGAGCCTTTGGTATTTTCTGCGTGTGTTTTGAATCGAAAGCTTGTTTAAGTAAGTACTTTATTTGTTCCCTTGGGGAAATTCATATTTTCACTCTGTTGTGAAAACAAAACACACACACACACACACACACACACACACACACACACACACACTGGCCTGAAATACACCCATGCACACAGACCTATATTTATATTAGTGTGGAGTGGTGCCAGAGTAATGGGGCTGCAGCATAGCACAGCACCCCGAGCAGTTAGGGGTTTGGTGCCGTGCTCAAGCGCACCTCAACCAGGAGGTGAACTGGCACCTCTCCAGCTACCATTACCATTCAAGTCCCTAGGGACTGTGCTTCCACCGCCACATAATTAAAATGAGGTTATTGTGCGACAAACCATTTCACAGTAGCATTAGCTTTCTATAATTTTCTCAGAACAGCCTTGTATGTGTGCAAATGCTAGTGCATGCATGTTTATGCAGCCCACAGCACTGAGTATGCCATGCTAAGCTGTAGGTATAGCTAAACTATAGAAAGTAACACTATGAATGCTGCTTCATGGTAATGTTTGTGGTGTGCTGCGTTATCTCAGACTGCAGTGGATTATGTAAACCCAATTCTACACAGTAAGGAGTGGGGGAGGGAGGGGAGGAGAGGAGAGGAGAGGAGAGGGGGAGGCACTGCTACACACAGTCAGCACTGACTGACGGGGGAGGAGACAGAGGGGAGGGCTGCAGCATTTCACCCTTCTTTTTTTTCTCCTCCCCCTTCATCTCGTCTTTCTCTCTGTTTCAATTCAGTTGTTTCTCCCAGCTTCCTCTTCTTCCCATGCCTAGAGCCCTTGCAGGCACACACACACACAGACTGAACCTCTGGTGTCATTCAGGGGTAACTTGGCCACTGTTCTGCCAATAAGTTCTGGATGGGAGGCAGCGCCTGGGTCAGTATTAGGCCAGGTGCTTCTTGAAGTAAACAATGAAGTGTTTTTTTTATTAGTGGCAGCCTCCTCTTTGTTTGCCTGCACGGATGCCTTGATTGACGCGTGTGTGTGTGTGTGTGTGTATCCAGATACTACACATGTATACCTAATATTCTGGTTGTTCTGCATTGTTATGTTCCTTGAAGCATATTGGTTTCATTCCATCATGTCAATAGCATTGCTTTATAGACAAAGTTTGGTGCTGGAGTGGTGTTAGTTTTAAAAATGTAAAAAGACATGTATTGAATCAGTACATTTCTCTTTAGATTGAAGATATTTACTTAATTTTATACTTTTTTCTTGGTTGTCTGTCTTTAAACCTTTTATACATTGTGTAATATATTTCATGAGGTATATATTACATTTTACATAAATCAATATTTTCTGTTTTCTACTTTTTTTAAATACATTTTAAATGGTGTACAGACTAAAGTTTCAGTCCCTGCCGACTTTTTTTCAAAGAGGAAGTAGTGTTAACTGAAAATGAATACAGTATTACAATTGGAAAGTTATTGTTCAGCTCTATTTGAAAAAACACTGTGACGACCCAACCTTCTGGATGTTGGTGACCTGATCTTGAGTCTGATGGCTGACAGCTGGGTTGGCTCGTCAGTAGAGTTACACCTGGGAGCTGGAGGAGGAGCTTAGGGCTTTT
>JAVQJL010038344.1:0-13215 GCA_036024295.1 Nannoperca obscura
ACTAGAACAGCTTTAGATGATAGAGATCTGATGTTTAAGAGTCCACATTTAATTGTCCTGTTTTGTTGTGCTGATGCAGTGGTAGTATTACTTTTTATTAGGTTTTTATGTGCAACTCCTCTTCTGTTTACTTTTGATTTAAATACTTTAGGTGGAGGAGCCACCGTTCTATAATAATAAATAATAATTTTTCTCATGTAGCTTCAGCCGCGTTTGTTGTTTGTGTCGGACGTGGCCGTTCAGGCAGCAGGTAAAGCACCCAAATGCAGACGGTACAAGGTGGCTCCAGCAGGTGAAAGGTTGATTTAACAAAACAAATTCACTTACAGGGCAGGTGTAGGTGACAAAAAAAAGGCTCCAAGGAAACACAAAAGATCCAACTAAAAACAAAGGGAGACAACCGGTATAAATAGAAAAGGGGCAAACGGTGGAAGCAGAAACAGGTGAGTAAAAACACAGGTGAAACTAATCAAAAAGGAGGGAAACAGACAATGACAGGAAATCAAAGGAAAACATGAACACAAGCGCTCAGATTACAAAATAAAGAACGACACACGCAAAGTCCACGGTGGGTGACGACAGATTGGTTGATTTCATCTCTTACGCCACGTGGAACAAAAGTTATAAACGTCATTAGCAGCTTAAAGATGAATTTATCCCGCTATCCTTTTCACGCTGAGCAGCAGATTCACCTGGCTGCCCCCCGCAAATGCTGCAGCGACGCAGGGACAGTGGGGTTTATGGGGACCAAAATGTCCCCAGAAGTATGCTGCACACTGACTGACAAAACAACAACAAAAGACTGCCTAACTTGAAGAAACGCAGTCGAATGAGGGGACTTCGACTTTAAAGGGACAGCCCTACAGTGAATATTGAAATGCATCAATATTCGATCAAACAAAACATCAAAATATGATCTGAGACGTCCGCTCACATTCAGGACTTTTCTCCTGTCTGGCCCCCCAGTGGTGGAACCATTTCCCCACATCTGTCAGAGAAACAACCTGTCGGCCACTTTCAAGAAGAGACTAAAGACTCATTTGTTCCGGGAATACAACAGCACCTAAATGACACATTGTTTCTATAAAGTACAGCATGTTGTACGATAATATAGTGGAATTTTATTTTAGTTTGAATGTATTGTATTTAATAATGTACAAAGATAATCTGTTCTTAGACTTAATGCTCACATCTTGCTTGTAAAGGAGCAGAAAAGGAGGTTTACTGTGAACATTACCAAATGGAAGTAACGCGCCGGCCAACCTTGTTGCTACGCCGATATGCTTGCATGAGAATTGATGTCTTCTTTCCTGATTTTCACGGCGAGATGAGCGGGGGATGAAAAAGGTAATGAGCCGTCACTGAGTCCTGTTCAATATCCCTACCCCCGATACGCGCTACTACTACTGCAGTCAACTGCATCATACCACTTCTCTTCAGTGCAGACGTTGGGGCAGCAAGCTATTTTCATTTTCACTTTTATATAATAATAATTATGTTGTATATTGGTAATTAATGGTTATGTTGAGCACGTGTGTTTTGCATGAAACCACACTGCATAAAACTGCTATAATGACTATAGCAGGAGAAATGCTAGTTGTTGATTTTTAAAAAATCGTTTATTGGATCTTCTATGATGACAATCAATTATAACTCAAAATAAAATAAAAACAGGGTGCTGAGTTTGATATATTTGACTGTCCGCCAAAACTCAGTGTAATTTCAGCTCATTACAAGTATGCTGGAACTTATTTTTCAGTGCCAGCCAAAGCTCTGTGTAAGTGAGGACGTTTTCCTTTGAATGTAATGTTATCCAAAAAGGCTTGGGGGAGATCATTTGTCATTATTATAACTGTGATCCTTAAGTTTAGGATAAACCCAAATCCAAACAAAAGACCAAAAGGTGCATCTTAGTACCACGCTAATTCAACCTCAGACCGTGACCGAAGAGCTCCGAGGTCCTGTAATGACCACAGGACAATCATTACTTTGTGTGTTCGTGTCAGTGTTTAGTAATCCATGTGCAGTTAACCTCAATACCTGCAAAAGGTATATTTATATGGTTATCTCATCTAATTATGAGATTTAAAAGGGCTACAGTAAATAGCTTTATTGCTGATGCTAATTCCCATTTGTTGTAATTATAGAATATATATTGTTACGTCTCTTTATAGTCCTGCGAGTTGCATGTATGTCTGTCTACTGCACTTCCTGAAAAATAATAAATCCAGCTGAAGAGCCTCTCTCCTGCTCTGCATCTGTGACTGGACCCAAACCAATTCAATTTACCAAAGACCCCAGCCTTTATTGGGTTCAATAATAATATAAGTGATTATTATTGTGTAGATAAAGTCACATTTGTGACCAGGCTTCGTGTGTGCGTTTCATTTTTCAATATCACTATTTTGCAGATTGCTGCGTCTAGCAACATATGTTTAACACAAAAACCCACCTCAGTTCTACACTTACTAACCATGTTTGAACAATTTTTTACGTGTTCTGCCAAAGTTTCAAAGTTTTAAGTTCCCAAAAAAAACAAACGAGAAATCATCCCAATGAAGTATAACAAATGAATTCCCTCATTTTTCACTAAATAAACTCCCCGATAAAATCCAGGATGGCGGCGATTGTGAAATATCAAATAAAACCATATTCATGTAAACGTGTGTGGAGGATGGAGAATCCAATCATGCTCACATATTAATTTTGTGTAGTATCAGTCAATAGTAAATATGCAGACTGCATCGTATCCATCATACTATATGAGGTTCATTACACAATAGTCAATATACAACTTTTAATGGATGGCCTGTACAGTATTTGCCTAATGCATCACTAATAGTGAATTTTACATTCAGTCAATGACTAATTATTGATAAAAAGGGGATCAAAGTGATATTCTAAACACCATTATTAAATGAATGGTTATGAGTTGGAGCATTGAATGAGCTGAGGGGTCCAGGTAGCAGTGGAGGCAATGTAATCACCCGCCGTAAATCATACAGCACAGGTCAATGGGACCCCCGACTCCGCTCGAGGCCTGATTTTCCGTTTTAATTTTCTGCTCAGCGGAGTTGATGCATGCAGGGACACAGCGAGTGGCCGGGCTCATCACTTGTTCCTGTTCATTATTAAATGACGATGACCTTTTCTTCCTTTCTTGATCTGTAAAAAAAAAAAAAAAACTAGACTCTGTCACGCGAGGAGACAGGTGGGTGTGTTTGCGCGCGCAGTGACAACCGACGCACTGAATAGAGATGTCAGACATCATGTAGGGAGGATTAAGAATTCATTTCTTCCAGGTTTACTCATTTTGATTGGGAAATGAATTACATGCGTTTACCTGCACGGTGGGTGTGAACCCGGAGGAAAAAGTCTATTGCTCAATGAAGACTTAAAGGACTATTACCAGTGGTTTTGCATGTTAAAGCTCAATAACTACAATGCATCGGTCCTTTGTTACTGCTGGCAGCTGTAGTCAGAGACCACTTGCTTCAGTGGGTCATTCTGGTAATAGGTTGATTGTAAATTATTCTTTTTGATTATCTTTTCTTTGGTACGAAGAGTTTTATGGGTAACCACAGGTCACAGAGGCCAACACGCACACCACCCAAATCACAACTGCAACACAAACACAATGTATACCTATGTGCAGTGCGGAGAAGCATAATTCCAGTTTAACAGACACTCAAGAAACAAGATAATTTACATTTTCAGCCACTTTCAACCATCTCGGAGAAGTGTAGAGCCGTGCAACTGTTATTTTCACTGTATCTTAATATCTATATCTATAAAATGCAAGCTTGTGCCATGGACAATTCCAGTGTGAGGTTTTTGAGGCACAATATGGTCAAATAAATTCACATTCAGAATTCTGAAAGCTTGGTGACGTAGGCACCACTTCCAGGGCTAGCTGTCGGCTAACAAAGCCAGTAACATGCCAGGACATTACCTTAAAACCAGCTCTCTGAGCTAGCTCGCTTGCTAAATGTCAGCAAGGTCATTAGCTGGGCCAATACGTGTGCATGGTTAAATTCCAGAGATGCGTTGGTACCATCGACTGCTGAGTCACAACTGTCTAAAAACCATTGGAAAGCAGACAATGCAACGCGGCTAACAACCTACAATAGCCTCTGGTTCCATAGATATACGCTGTATACGTAGATACTGCATTGACCGCTGCTGTTCACAACAGTGATACTTCAACTCTTACCTCCCCCTACCCCATACCAATATGGCGGCCACACCTCCTGAGGCCCTTTTTCCTTGCCCCTGTCACCTAGTGCTTGCTTATATTGGGATTTGTTGGCTTGAATTGAACTGATTCAGCACAGCTTTAAGCCCCATTCTTTATTTCTGAGTGTTTCAAACAAACTGAGCCATAATATTGGATCCTTTCAAAGCCACAAATGCCGGAATATCAAATTCACATAAACATTAAGCAAACGCTGACTCCATGAAAAGGATTATATGAATTTTGTTGTTTCTTGTATTAAATCTGTTGCAACTATAGCACAACTCCTGCAAGAAATTTGATACTAAATGGAAGACCTCTAAGTAAATCTACTGTTTTGTGACACTTTTAAAAATATTTTTATGTTCAGTTCACAACTAAAATCCAGATTATCCTTCTCAAACACAAATCAACTGTAAGAGTTTCATCTATGTGGATATACCTTTAATTTTATGGCCAAAAAAATGTGGCCATTAATATGATTCAGAAGAGTAATAGCAGATAATTTGCATTTAAATGTGTAGGTTTGACTATTCAGTTTGCTCAGTATGGTTGTCCACCATTGGATCCAAATGTCACCAGTGAGCCAAAGTTCAAGATAAAGAAGTGACATCTGTGTGTAATCTCAGTGACATTAGAATATTATAAGTCAGACGCTAGTGGAATATTTACTGTACCATGCCACCGTCTGATTGAACTGATATGTGAGAGTAGCCTATAATGTTAGACAGGATGAAAGTGCAAGACAGATGCCCATTTAAGGAACAGATTTGGCATTAATGAGAAAAAATAAATGACATGTCTGTAGTGGCTCAAGGTTCAGCCAGTGTCAATACCAACATATTGACATGCACATTTGTGCTAATGGTTAGTGCTGTTGCATGTCATCTGATTTTTTTGGCCTCGCTTAACTTAACTGGGCTGTTTATTGTATTTATGCATTTATTTTTTCTGTGTGTTAGAAATTGGTATTATTTGAATATACAAATTTCAGACAGCTTTCTACAACGGAACAGTTTCACACTGGAGACATTGGAGACAATGTTGCATTGTGAAGAAGTGCCATCTTGTGGTTATAATGTTTAGTGCAGCAACAGTGTTTCTGGGAGCTGCTGTCTGCCTTGTTTATACCTGGAAAGGAAACATTCATTTTCATTAAATTGATACGTAGTTGTTTATATTAAATCAAATGTGACTTGCTTTCCATATTGCTGTTTTGCTCAAGGAGGTCCAACCTATATGCAATTAATGTCTTTTTCGCGATCTCTGCACGAGTTATTCATATGAACAGTGAATTGTAATATTTATTTATATATAGGCCTACTGCCACCTACAGAAAGTCATAGATGTATGGCTTTTGGGGAATAGTTTGGTGTTATAGAGAAATCAAGAGGCTTGCCTTTGCACTGGTAAACTTGCTACAGTGTGTGTGTCCAGAAAATGATACAGGTGTCTGGATGTGGACACATTCCCTCTAAATAGCTATAGTCACATACAGCTCCCTGTCTAGAAATGGAGAAACAGCTGCTTTGTTAATTTTATTAATTGCGCCTTTTTCTTTTTAATTAATATTTCGTCTGAAGCGTCTGAATAAAATAATGTCTTGTTAAATCCATGCCAATAACTGATTCATAATGAACTGATAATTAATAATAATTAATCATATTGAATGGAAATAAAAGGGGGGGGGGGATTAGTGCTGTAAAGTGTAATAAAAGAAAATAATAAACAGCATTTTGTAAAATAATTAGTATTTAGTATTGCATCACTGTAAAATCACAAGAAAATATAATGATGTATTTATCTATTGATTACTTAACTGCTTTATCTGATAACTGGAAGACTAAGACACATCGATTGGTTAAAGAACCGAAACCGCCACATCCTATTGGTTTAGTGCAATTACGTCACCGCGCCACTCGTTTGAATGGCGGAAGAAGAAGTACCGCGGCGCTAAACGTAAACAGTAACGTAAGTTAAACCATCTGCTGGTTTGCTGTATCGGAAAACACGGTAGCCGATACGGCAACAACAAAAACAACAACAACAACATCTGGTAACCTGACTAGTAACTAATGCCGTACCTTTCACGTTCAAGGTCCGCTAACCGTAACACATTTACAGCTAATATTAATGTTACCTTGTCAGCTAAAGTTACAGAAGCTAACCGAGCTAAGTTGAATATGCTTAAAAGTAGCCCCTTGCGTGTTGTTATCGACATTCAAGCACCCTTAAATTAACAGTTTTTTTAATTGAGTTCTGCCTGCGCTACTCGGATATTAATGTAGCTCTCGGAACACTAACGCCCTGCATATTTGTCTTTTTTCCTGCAGTGGGGTGAAAAGATGGAGCAGGTAAGTCAACACTAACACAATAATGTGCGCGCGTGCGCAGTAGCGTTAGCTCCTCTCAGCTGTAGGACCTGCAGAAACCTGATCAGTAGGAGGCACCTCTTTAAAAGAAGGCACTCAAGTTCTGCAATGATTACAGTGATGCCGTGGAGTGTAGGACTTTTAAGAGCTGGACATGGACAGCAGGACCTCTCAGGTTTTGCAATCAGGAAATAAGACGTATGTTTATCTGTGGACTTGCAGGCAGTTCCAGGTAGAGCTCAGCTTTTCTTCCAACAGGTTCACATTGCTGCGTGGTGTTTTTTCTGACCAGGTCGCTTCTTGTCTGTATTGCAGCAGGAGCAGGTTGAGTGGGATGACGTGAATAAACTTCTGCAGCATCACGGTTTTAAGCCGGTGCATTTTGCGGATCCCTTAGAAAATAAGAGCCTTTCGGGTAAGTTACATTGATAATGATTTTCCAATTTAAGGTTGCATTTGAAAATTAGTTCCACTGCTTACTTTGTCGCGGGACACTCCGTGTGTTCTTAGATCTGGTTCTGCTGGACAAGAAGTCAGCTGGTGAGATCAGGGCGACCCTGAGGACGATGCTTACTGACTCGGAGAGGAGACAGGCCCTCATCCAGGAGCTCATCAAGTCTAACAACCAACTCAAGTAAGTCGAGCTGTGAAGCGGTTTAGAAATGTAGATTTGTATCTTAACAGAAGCACCAGAAGCAGCAGAAAAATAATGAAAACACGACATTTATTTTCCACATGACTTTTCCATGAGCAAATACAAACTTCAGGTGTTCACATCCGGCGTGTGTGTGTTTTTAAAAAAGTTTTTTGTGGCAGTGAGGAGTGACAGAACAAATAGTAAAAATCCAAGAACGCTGCCTAAATCAGTGTATACATTCTCAAATAAAGTTCATTGAGGGAAAACCTGAGTTAGTGTGGTTTGCCTTAACCAATATTATTTTTACTTTAGACACATGGGTCCATATAAAGAAACAAAACATACAAATAGAATATATACAAACAAAATGACCAATACCTCAATAAATAATGTATTATACATTAATATTCAGGAACCAAGTGTGTATAATATACTGCATTTTATTCCCAAAAGACAGAGTAGAGGACAAGTGTTGGACATATAGAAACTAGCAGTATGTAATAGACTCCCATCTTGTCGTCCTGGAACGTACGAAGACATCTCAGATAGAAGTAAAGCAGTGAGAAAGCGCAGCTGAGGGTCTTCCCCAGTGCACACATGCCTGCAGTGTGTATTACCACGGGTGGTGACTGATCCGGTCCGTATATGTTTAATAATGCACGTGTGTGTCGACCACCTGTCCTCCTGCCATCTAATCTCATCGGAGATGCCCCTCCTGAGTCCTGCGGCTCCGCGCAGGTAAGGCCATATTCCTCCACGACATCTCCGCGGCAACCGCTCATGCAATCAAAAGCAGTAATGCGGTCATGTCGTGCTACATCGGCATCAGCAATCGCACGTTGTAGCGTCACATTTCTTTCAAACATCAATTCATTGTTATAGACAGGTGGCTCTGATGAATGATGCTATGAAACCGCATCTTCGGTTGTGCAAGGTTCGACAATAACCACAGCCCCGTGGCTTGTGGCCACAAAAAGTTACGTTGTGGCCACCAAATACTCCACGTATGTGTAGAGCAAGTATTTCTGTTTTAGTATGGCGAGCAAGGAATTCTAGCATGCTCCAGTCCCCTCCACCCTAAGTAGAATGAAGCAGGTGAAGAAGACACACTTGTTGCATTGTGGGAATGAACCTCTCCTGTGTATGGGGATGTCTTTTTATTTTTAGAGGGGAGGTTCATGAGCACATGGGTCGAGCAGCTCAGCACTCTCAGAGGGCCACCGAGCTGGAGGGGCGGCTGGACGCGGTGAAGACCAGAATCCAAGACCTGGAGGACCTCTACCTGGGCAAGGCCGTCCAGCAGCACGGCCACGCGCAGCAGGAAAAACAAGGCGCACAGGTGTGACTCGGCGGACTCGCAAGCCAACCGAAGGGCCGTGGGCGTGTTGCTCAGACCCGCCCACGGGTTCATCTTTCATCTCTTAAGTTTTATCTTTGCAGAGTCGCTGTCGGCTTCTGGAGCAGCGGCTGACCGAACAGACGCAAGAAGCCGTGCAGCTTCAGAGGAAGCTTCATTTCGCCGTCAAGGAAGAAGAGCGACGATTGGCGCGACAGAGTCAGACCTTCCAGGACATCTGCAACAAAGTCATCCAGCGGAACTCGCCGGCAGACCAGCAGTAAGGCTTAACCATGAGCCAATAATAGTTACTTTGACAGATATCCATTCTTTTGTTAGGATTCTATTGCATTATAGCAACATGGAATATGTGAGGCCAGTGTTTCAAGAAACATTTCTTAAGGTGCACTTATTAGCTTTTCCCGCAACTTCCTCAGACGGAACGTGTCCTCTGTGGTGAGTTAAACTGCGACATTTCTCCTGGTTCTCGCCTCCTGCAGGGTGTTGGATGTGATCGACTTCTACGAGACCAAAGTGACTCAGCTGATGGATGAGCTCAGGTGACGCCCGCCTTCCGAAGACGTTCTTCTCAGACCGACATGCTTCAAAAAAGAACCCCAACACATTGTCTTAATACGTTGTTTATACTGATACTAAAGTTTTGAAAAAATATGTCTATTTTTTACATGTCTGACATTCTACAGATTTAGACTGTAGTTAAAGGTCTATTGATGCTGGTTTTGTGTCAGTAGAACTATCAACGGGTCATTTTCACTCTTTATTTTCATTGGGAACATCTCCACGTGGCAAAACTAGGCTAGATTCTAACCTGTTGAAAAGAAAAGCTAGGTTCTGCAACACACACGGGCTGCTTTGGTAGCCGGGCGTTAGCGACTAGCGTGCTAGAGCATGGATTCCCAGCCTGGGGTTGATAAGACCCCAACAAAAGGGGATACATTTAAGAGGTCACGGGATTATTACTGGGGTAGGAAATAAGAAGCATCACATCTTTTCTTCTGAAATAGCCTAGTTTTACCGCATCAGGCGCTAAAACAAACTTAAACGATAGAGACGTGAGACAAGAAAAGACTAAATGGTCGGGAATATCTGTGCTGAATGGGAAAAGATGCAACACGTGATTGTGAGCTCTCCCTCCTTAATGTACAGATATGGATCTTCTCATCTGATGATGGATGTAGGCACAAAGTGTTAGTTCAAGAAATAGCTGTTGTAAAAACCACACAGAACCAATCCTACAGTAGACGCTGTTGCTCGTTTCCACCACAGATCTGCCAAAAGACAACCAGAAGGATCTCAAGTGGCTCATCAGACAAGAATCAAGAAGGCATCCGGCCATGTTACTCCATCTTTCAAAACCATTCTCAAGGTAACCTGGTAAACATTTTATATTCTTTTCAGATTAGTTTCCCCTAAAGCAGCAGCTAACACTCTTGCATTTCTTCCAAGGTGTACCAAGAACAGCAAAAGGGAAGCAAAAGTCAAACAGACGAGCTAAAGAGGGAGGTGGAGCGGCTGAAGCAAGAGTTGGAGACGAGGTGTGTGTGTGTGTGTGTGTTCATGCAGCTTGAAGCAAATGCACGTGCTGTCATATTGGTGCTCACGTTGACCATCTTCCTCTGCGCAGGCCGACAATCAAAGAAGTGAAGATCTACAAACACAAACTCCGGCGTTTGGAGGGGTTACACACCAGCAATAACACAAGGTGGGAATGCTAGTGGGTGTGCAGTAAAAGACTGCTATAATAATATATATTACTTTCATTATGAATTCATTATTTTATACGATTAATCATTTGTTGATCGAAAGATGGGAAAAATGCCCATCACAATTTCCCAGAGCCCAAAGTGATGTCTTCAAATCGCTCTTTTTTTTTCCAAAACCCAAAGACTCTTCATGTACTGTATGAACATTTCCTACTTTTTCTTTGTTGTCATTTCTAATTTAAGAAGCTGGAACCAGCAAATGTTTGACATTTTTGCTTGAAAAATGACCAAAACGATTAATCGATTTTTAAAATAGTTGGCGATTCATTTTGTTTTGATGTGCCCTCTGAATATAACGGTGAGTTCAAAGTGGTTGAGTTGCAAGAATGATGTTACTAAAAAAAAACAATCCCAATTTCACAGAACCCAATCGAAGGGTTCTGTGAAATTGAAGGTTACTCCCTGGAGAGGAGTATTTAACTCTGCAGCTAGACGTGGGAAGATTCTATTGGGTGCTGGATTCTAAACAATAACCAATGCTCACCTAAGTTAACGAAAGTTACGTTGTATGTTAGTTTGAGCCTCCATCATTGCATGGCATTGAAGGACACAAAGAGGAGCCAGTATATCAGTGTGGAGTCTAGAGCTGCCTATCGCCAGCGACCTTGGGTCTACTGCGAGACGGGGTCTTATCACGCCCCAACCAGTTATGTTCAGAGTCATAGAGCTGAACTATTGCCCTGAAAAAGACAGTATGTGACCCAAATACTTTTTAGGTTTTAAAAGTGCCTGAATGTGACCTGGGGGACGCCTGCGTCCTATTACCTTTTAGCCTACAGAAGGACAAGCTAGTGTTATCGCAAGAGTGAAGATGTACACTTCATACTTATTCCTGTAGATTTATAATTGCTGAAATCAGCCTTGATTGTTTTCAATGGTATTGATATCATCAGAAGCATTCCACTCATGCTCTACCAGCCGTCTTTGCAGACTGCCCAAAGGAGACGACACAGCCGAGGTCGGCGAGAACGTCGGTGACCAAGCCAATGAAGCCAGTCTGTGTGCCCACTATCACCGTGTAAGCATATTGTTTGATTCCACATGGACTGGTTTTTTAACTCAATGTTTCTTCTTCTCGCTGGGGTTCAAGTCCTTGTTTTTCTCAAACCTAACGAACGGGTTTTCTTCTTTGCAATTTCGACTCCTGGACTCCAGCTCTTGAATGAGATCTCGACCGTCGTGACCAATCCCAACGCTCCACTTCGACTGCACAGACTGAAACCCTCCTCTGTTGGTTTGGAGCTGGCCGGGTTTCAGGCTCTCGTCCCCTCGCTGGAGGCCTGGGCCCAGCAGTTCCACCTACTGAAGGTAAACTGCTGTTTAAGCTGTCAAAGCTGAGGAGACACATTTTCGACACCAGCTTTACTTTTTGACCTGACTAGAACTCTCATATGCTGGTAGGATCTGCAGCGGGGTTTTAATAAACTGACCGCCAGACTGATGCCCTGGCAGCCACCCGATGGGGGCCGCAATGCTGCAGAAGCAGTGAAGGTGGAGGACATGTTGCTGCTGGTGGACACCCTGCTGGAAAACACCTCGACTGATGATGAGAAGGTAGGACACTGAACTCCTTTTGTACTACTTACTCAAGATAGTCTATTGGTGTATTATTAAAATGGTGCAAAATTGACCAGTGAAGCGTCTTTTCCGTGTTGTCGTTGGTCCTGCTAGGTGCTCAAGAGCCCCACCCGATACACTTTGGGCTCCATAGTGTCTCACTTCCAGAAGCTGTTTGACGTGACCTCCCTCAGCGGAGTGTACCCACGTATGAACGAGGTCTACACGAGGCTGGGAGAGATGAGCAACACCATGAGGAACCTCAGAGATGTTCTGGAGCTAGGTCACCTACAGCTACGTTGTTCTCTTTGTACACTTGTAGTTCTGTAGTTCTACAAGTGGATTAAACGTGTTTGTGGGGGTTTTTTTGTGTCAGATGTCAAGGTTCCTCCTGCTGAGGTGGTGAACCACGTGGCCAGGCTGGTTTCCTCCACTGAACGAAGAGCTGGAATCCATAATATGCTGGCAGATGTTGACATTGACAGGTTTGCGCATACGGAAATTACACACGTAGTTTTGGAATATCAAACACCAGCTGCTCCTTCACTCCTTTTCACTCTCTGCTCGTGTTTTCCAGGATCATCGTCAAAGTGAAGCAGCACGAGGAGTTCTTCCCTGCGTTCCATGCCCTCATTGGGGACATTTTACAGACTCTAGGTAAATATGAGACATTAAACACATATCAGCTGTGCCTTTTTAGGCTACGTTTCGTCACGGTCCAAAGGTGAACTTTGTTTGTACAAGAAGTGCTGAAAATGTAGTTGATAAGGTGCAAAATACTATCACACAACTTTTGACGTATCAAATTCAACCCCATCATCTATTTTACAGCAAGAAAATTAGATGCAATTTATGCATTTGACAAGAACTGCTATGAACAGATTGTGTGGAACACTGGTTCAGCAAGCTAAACCTGAAAACCTCTTATACACCGAAAAGAAGCCCGGTTTAACGGCTAATCTGCTTTCTGAAACACCCATCAGGTGTGGATGGCAAGCAGGTCCTGGATTTGAGTCATGTGCTTAGCACTCATCACATGGCTAAGAATGCTGAAGCAGTACTTTGTGTGTGTGTGTGTGTGTGTGTGTGTGTGTGTGTGTGTGTGTGTGTGTGTGTGTGTGTGTTACAGGAGTGAGTCACCTGGACGACATCCTTCCAGCTCTGGAGGCTTTGAAACAAACGACACAATGACACATTGCGCCGGATCAACCGAGCGCTGTGAAATGTAATGATTGTGGAGTTAGATTTTTGTTTTTTTGAATAAAACTTTGGATGATAGAAGCCGAACATTGACA